>MNCI01011946.1:129034-193471 GCA_015680685.1 Gnetum montanum | reverse complement strand
GTCTTTATTGCCGTACACAACTTGGGTTCAGGTTACAAGCTGCTCGAATAAAGAGCCGTTCACTCTAGGACTCCTACTGCGGGCACATGGGGAAAAATTCTAACTCTGGAGTGATCAATCTGCCAGAGTTTCGCTACACTAGCCAGGATTGGGAAATGAAGGGAGTACCGCCTCTTATTTATAGAAATGGCGGCGGGACGCAATATCGCGGCCCAGCAAATCACGTCTCATCATCAGTTTTTCAACTTTTTTGTTTTACACCATTTTTCATATGTTTTTCATTTTCTTGAATATTTTACAATTTTTCTATACTTTTTCTTAAATGTTCTCTTTTTCTTTATTTCCATAAGGACTTTGGTGCTGAATATAGCTACTAATTGATGGTGGCTTGTTAAATTATATTGTGTACTTGATTGCAAATGATTGGATTTCATCTTAAAATTTTGGCATTAATTAATGGAACATTGGTTTTCTCATGATATCAAGTAGTAAGTTCATGCCATCCACCCATTCCACATAACTCTATGGTGTTTCCTTGTTCTAGAAATATGAGGTCCCTTCTTAATAACAACTTACAATGAATTTGTGATCTTGGTACTTTCCATACTTGGAACAAATCATGTGGATGAATAAGGATGTGGCTTTAAGGGGATTTATCATCTTTTGTACTTGCCTACCATCTTGGGTTTCATGAGTATTCCCATGGAGTTCTCATCATTCTTATGTTGATTAATAAACAAGAAGTAATGTCTTTGCATGGTGTGGTTTCCATTTGAAGAAAAAAACTATGGGAATTTAAAAAACACCTCTTAGACACAATAAAAGGCTACAAGCACTAGTTATGGGGCTGGAAAGACATGTTACCCATGCTTGAAGACACCCCTCTAACTAAAGTCCTCTTCACTCCATGCTTTTCTTTTCTTCTTTCTTTGGAATGCTAAGTGATTAGTGGGGATGTTCTTATACCCTGGGATCTGGAATGGTCTAATGTGCCAATACAAATTCATTGGAAGTAGATGGTCTTGATTCTAACTAAGGATGAAAGCTATTAGGTCTTACTAATCACATCCTCTATAAGAAACTTCATGTAACCATAATGTAGGACTCCATTTCATATACTCTCTCTCATCCACCAGTTCTTCCCATTTACCACCTCATTACCTTTGATCATGTTATATCGATGGGTTCGTTTTGATATGGTCTTAATTATTTAATGGTTTCTTTGATTATTTGATTTTTAACAACCCACATCCATTAATCATCCTTGGAATTCACAGACTCCTTAGTTTGAGGACATGCAAGGGCATTAAGGGCATGAGCTTGCTATGGGGAGGATCCACTTGCATACTCTTTGGTTGGGATGATTAAGTTTCCTATACCTTAGGCATTTTTATTTCAAAACTATTGTTTTTCACCTTGATTCATCCAATTTTTACACTCCTTGACAATTAGTCTCATACCAAATCTCCATACCAAATGTATTCCTAGCCCTCTTCACACATTTGTACTTATTCTAGGCTTTTGTAGCTTCCTCTAGATCCCAATTTTATGGCAAAACTCTTTTTCCTTAGTTTTTCAGTTATGAAAATGTTCGTTTTTGGTTGCATTGATGCATCATTGTCGATAAGCAAAAAAATGGTATAAATACATTATGAGAGATAGCCAAATTTTCACATTTGCCTCATAACACTAGGGGAGTTTTTGCAATTTTTAGATCCAAGAGGCTTCCCAAGCCCATACCTTCCTAACCACTTATTCAACTAAACTTGTTCTTCAACCCTTCAACTATTGAAGGTGAGCTTTACATCATGGGGGCCACAAACATTTGGTTTTGGACAAATTTTTTTTTGGAATTTTTCTAACTTCCAAAAAATTTAACTAATAAAATAATATTAAAGATCACCAATCCACATAAGTTAAACATCACTAACAAACTTTGGTAGCCATTGGAATAAAATAATCAATCTACCATGATCACACATTAGCCTAAGTGTAACTAGGAAAATGGGGAAATGTATCAAAGTATTACAAGATACACATAAAATGCTAATCCTTGTCTATGTGTGTGATTGTAGATGGCACCGAAGAGATTATAGGGAAAAGGACCATCATAACCACAAGAGAAGAAACCAAGAAGGAAAAGGGGCTAGTAGCCACAACAACAACACCAAGAAGGAGAGGCAGAGACTCATGCCATGAAACCTCTTTAGGAAGAGCCCAAAGTGGAATTTGTTCATTAGATTCCCACTGCAAGAACATGACAATCTAGGCAAGATGAGGTACCAAGGCCTGGAGCACATCTAGAGTTCACCTTGACTAAGGCCTACCTAAAGTAAATTCATTCTAAGGAGGTCCAAAGTGTTGTTCTTCAGGAACTTAACTTTGGTACCTTCTTAGACTTGGCACCATAGGAGGTCAAGACGTAATTGCAATGATCTCCCATGTGGTCCATCATTACTTCCAGTGGGAAGTGATACATGGGAGAAACATATCCCTTCTGGAATAACTGATAGGTAGATGTGACTATGAGAATCAAAGACATTAGTGTGTCATATTTGGTTAACGCCATTGTAGAGGCCCTCAAATTTCTTAACATTGGGGTAACATTGGTGGAGATTCCTACCTAAGCAAATCCCAACGTCAAAAAGGAATGAGTCCAATGATGCTATGGAGTGGACCATAAGGAGTACAGTGCACTCACCAAGGCAGAGAGGACCTACTTCAAGATTACAGCCTATCACCTTAACCCAATGATAAGGCCAAGTAAGGTCACTACCTTCTCTGCCCATGTGTGTGCCACTCTAAGCAAAAAATTCCTTGTCAACCTCCCCCAGCTCATCTTCCTAGAAACTAAAAAATGATTAAAAGAGAATGAGCAAGGGAGGAACAAACTCTCCTTTTCATGCCTGATTAGAAAACTCTAAAAAAGAGGAGGAATAACTTGTTATGCGAATGACATGCTTCGCCATGCTTCTACTACATCTTGGCAGGAGATGATGAAAGATAAGGCACCCACCAAGCTACTTGAAGAGAAGCAACCACCACCACCACCTACTAAAGAGATAATGTTAGAGGCTTGTGTAGTAATGGAGTGCATGGAGAAGCTCCATGAGCAACTCCTGCAATAGCGGCAAGGAGAACCAAGTGGTGGAGAGTCATCAATCTACCAGTTAGCATTAAGCCATCTCAACAAGGTATCTTGGACAATCAGTTGGTTGGAAGAGATTATGCCACTGTTTTCAACACAATGGATGCAAGCACCCATGAGATTAAATCTGAGCACCCAAGAATTAATGGTGTCCATCCTTGGATATGGCCAATTGAGTAGTAGAGGCTCTTGGAAGAGGATGAGGAGGCAACTGTCTTGGTGATGTAGCACCATGGACAAGAAATAATAGTGGAGGATATGGCTAATTGAGTAGTAGAGGCTCTAAATGCTCCTATGGTAGCCATGCTAGACATTATTGCACTCAAAGACATGTAGGCATCTGCAAGAGTAGGGAGTGGGAGGCTAAGTGTAGCTCAACATGAGGAAGTATTAGACCAATTGGTGGGAACTGGGCAATAAATTCTAGAGATATTTGATCTCTTGGAAGAAATAGTAGCTATTCAATCAAATCTTCTAGAGACCAAGGGAAAAGTCATCATTGAAAACGTTTAACTTGAGGTAGCCACTACCAAAAATTGACAGTTGGCTGATGAGATCGCAAAACTAAGAGCCCACTTGGACAATCTTGCCATTCACAACCAAACCATTACATTGGGATGAAGTTTTCATGTAGCTTCAAAACCAACTAAGAGAGGTTGATAATTCCAAGGAGATGGATCTTTGACACATATTTATTAGAAGATATTGCTATCCACACTGATAAGGACTTGGCGCAAGTCTACAAGGAGAACCTAGCTCTAACTAGAGATATTCATCACTTACATAATGTCAAGGAACAAAAGGGCTAGATGATCAAATTTGTGAGACAATAATAGGACTAGCTTGCCAAGGTGAACATGGATCTAAGGAGGTTGGCAATAGAGAACCATAATCTCTCAATGGAGGAAATCCATGCACTTCATTAGAAAATGGCAATTGAGGTAGCCGCTTAGAAGAATGAGGTCCTAAAATTTGAAATGACTATAAAATCATTATAGGAACTAGGTTGGTCTCCTCAAGGAGGTAAACGAGAAAGAGATTTACTTGGCCAAGGCAAAGATGAACAAGGTCCTCTAGAAACTTCATCAAATAGGTGATATGAGGTAACCAATATTTAATGGATTGAATGCCTATAACAAAGTGGAGATACACCGAAAGGAGTTTCAAATTGAGAAGAAGATAGAGTACATGGAGATTACCAACCTTCATTACGTAAACTTAGCGATGTTGATAGATGGAAGGCCAAGGTCAGAGTTAGACAACAAGTGGCCAATTTGTATCTCCTTTATGAGGCTAAGTTCAAGCATCACAAAGACACCAAGCAGAAGATGGAAATAGCTAATGTAGAGCTTGAAGCTCTCAAGAGCTAATTTACAGACCAGCGATTGGTTGCTAAGAACTTGGCCAGAAGAATGAATGACTATCATGTACTGTAGAACCTTGTCAAGATATTTGACATTGAATGTAAATAATTTGCAACATGGTTTGTCAATGTTAAGGAGTTGCTCTTAGCATTGCCTTGTCTATGGGATGTTCTCATACCAACCCACATTGGCAACACCATGTGGACTATATACAATCCACAAAGTAAGAAGGAAAAGATGAAGGCATTACTGGATGCCTTTCTCCTTCCTTCTAAAGTAGCAATTGTAGTAGGACAGCCGCAACCATCACCTTAGCCTCAATTGCCATTTCCACAAGTGTCAAAGGTTGGAGAAGGTTCTTCAGGACCCTAGGTTCCTCCACCTCTTGGCATTATTTTATCTCCTCTTCATCTTCAACCACCAGAGGATTCCAACTATCCATTTTTGTAAGGGTATTTAATTTTGTTATTTTGAACACCCATTTTTATAATTATTATAATTTTGTACAATTAGGCACTTAGATTTAGTCAGTAGAGTTAGTCATTTCATGATTTCATACCTTTCCAAATTTTTAAGAAGATCGATTCTACTTTTATTCACTCAAGGACAAGTTTTCATTTAGTTGTGGAGGTATGATAAATCACTCAATGGGCTATGTCGATGAACATGCATCCATGCAGCCCCATCAATGCATCCTCATTGATGCATTCTTAGATGTGTCGATGCATTGTGTGTTTTTGCCTATATAAATGCATGTACCCACTACATTTATGGCACATTAAATCCATAGCATAGCAAAGCTCTTGCAGTTTTCTTAGCCTAGAGTTAGAGTATTTCTAAGTGCTCACAGTAGGATCTCAAGGATTATACGATTCTTTATTTGGGCATATTACACCTAAACACATTGATGTGACCAACAATAAAGATGTGATTCTTGGAATTTCTTGTAGCACTTGGAATAGACTAATGTTTTCTTTTGTGCATTTATTTACTTATTCAATTTTACATTAACATTTTTTTATTAATTAATATAGTTAATAATAAACACATAAGTATGACCACTTCAAACATACCACTTAACACTTGGTAATCCTAGTAGTGGCTATTTTGTATGCACAATAATAGGCACTTGGTAACCCAATAGTGTTAAAGAAAGTTTAGGATGTGAACTAAAAGTGGGCTTGGATGCTTATGTTAGGACAGTTGGATTAGGACACTAGATAGTTAAATAGTTAATCATTAATTAATTCTCTTTTTTTTTCCCATGCTTAGATTAAACAATATAAAATATAAAAATAATAAAAATCATGCACCTTGGCTTACACTTAATCATACAATTGCACTTACACAAGTGAAGCCAAGAAGACAACAATAATGTCTCTAAGTCACTACCTTTTCCTATTGTGCATTTAAAAGCTAAAGTCCACAAAATTTGACCAGATCACTAGTGCAAGGTTTGTGATTTGTATGGTTTGGCATAGGGACTAGTCACTACTCATCACCTACTTTGAACTATAAAAGATCTCAGGTTCTTAAGATTAAATCAATTGTCTTTGAGTTAATGTTCTTTTGTTCTATAGATGGGGCAATTCTTAGGTTGATTTGATTTATTGTTAAATCTTGTTTCCTATTTTCCATTGTAATTTTGGTTGTGCATCTAACATTCTTCATGTTTATTCCTTGGAGTATACATAACTTGCTTTATATTTTCTCTCTAATTCTATCTTAGTTCTTACAACTACAATTGGACTATTAATGTCAAAAAATTTTGTCTTTCTCCTAGGACATTAGGTGCTTGAATAAATCCTTTATACTTACCAAGAAGTGCTCTAAGAAGACAACTTATTCTCTCTTTATATATTACCTCTTCCTCCTCACATTCAAGTTGCAATATGACTTCTTTCATGTCCTTTATAAAATCTATTAATTTCTAGTTTGCATTCATCTTCATCATTTGTAACTTAAAGAAGAGATGATCTTTTCTTCGTTGATCCAAAACTTCAAACATTTCATATAGACAATCCCATTTGCAACTATTACTATACCATACATCAGATGAAGTACTTCATCTGATATGCTTGTATAAAGAATATGTAAGGTCATATCGTATTATTTTCTTTTTCAATTATTACGAAGTTTGAAATTAGGAATCAAAACAACATGTCATAACTTGCTAGCTTGTAGGATAATCTTCATTCTTTACATCTAGGTCTTATAATTCTTCATCATAAGCTTATGTGTGTCTATAACTACAATCTTATTGAGTAATGACCTTTGAATATTTTTATCTTCTTTTTTTAGCATCATGTTGTGCATGGAATTCGTGATGTCTTCAATATTCTCATTTCCATTTTTCTTAATAGACTCTTGGTTATTACTTTGCCTCTTACCTTCTCTCTACTTTGATATCAAGTCAAACTTAATGCAATATTACAAGAAGATAACTAAAGAAGGTAATGGCTCAAAGAATTTAACAATTTATGATAGGTTCATAATATAAACAAGCTTCATACTGTGATAGGTCTTAATAGAATAAATCTTCTAAATTACTTGATTTAGACCTTTTGGTTGTAACTGTTGTTCCATAATTCTTGATATCTATTATTCTTTTCTTCACTTCTTCATCAAATTTTTATACTTACAAGCTTGGTATTGGCTACACTTTTAATTGACAAAGAGTTGTGACTCAACACAACAATGCAATGTAATAATATTTTTGTTACAAATTCATAAAAATATTTAATTAGTCTTACAAGTTTCTTTGTTTCTTAAAATAGACCTAACTAACTTCTTTGTTTCATAACATATAAACTTTACTAATTATTTTGTCTTATGAATTAATACTAAGAGCTAACAATCAACTCATTGAACTTACAAGTGATTTACTTGACACAATATAACATGTTATAAAACAATACAATGAATGAACTATCCTCTAACAAGAGCAATAATGTAATATTAAAGAGTAGCAAAAAGTACAAAAATTTAGCTAAGAAGCATGTGTCCCTAGGGTGAGAAGGAAACAAAAAATGGGAGATCCCTCATGCAAGAGGAGGATTACATTAGGATGTCAATCATCATGAAAGCAATACCAAGAGTTAATAAAAAATCCAAGGCTTGAACTACAATAATCTCATAGGAGAAATCATTAAAAAAATCTAGCAAACCCTAGGAAATAAGAAAACAAATAACAATTGTGGCCAAAGGGGGCCCCAAGTAACATATAGTGCTAGCTTGTATGTGGGACATGTGGTATGAGTGGGAGTAGGTAAATTCAATGAATTCACATAATAAAGTCTATGAAAAAGTACATGTCTTTGCTTAGCATTATGATGATAATTGTTTATTTTTGTGACAATGTCTAGTTAATTGGTAGTTGGCCTCTTGGCCAAAATTATACAGGGACTTAATACCAATATTAATAACAATGCTTTAAGTATGACTTAAAATGGCAACCTCTTGCTCAACAAGATAATGAGTCAACAAGGAGAAATTTTCCAATCTTAACAACATTTATATCACCTTTCAACATCCATGCTTGAACTTTAAAATAATAAAGTGATTTCAGATAGAGAACTATGGGTTAATACCAATATTTATATTGAATAAAAAGTCACTCGAAAATGGTAGCATAACTTCTAGATGACCTTAACCTCATTGCTTATTGTTAATCTTGTATCAAAAGTCTTTGCAATCAACTTTAACCTTCTTTTCAATATTAGTTTTAATCTTTCAGTTATAGTATTCTTATTAAATAAGGAAAACTTTGCCTCATGAGCTATCTATTAAGGTTGATCAATACTTTGTGTAGTAAAAGTTAAAGTACTTATAGAAGCTTCTCTCTTCTCTAGATTCTTTATTTTTAGTTAATCATTTATATCATTAACATTAACTTTATTTTTCATATCTTCAACTTCAACACGGTTTTTCTCTTCTTCAACATATATTTTCTTAAGTATAAAAGTATAAGTATTAAACAAATGTCCTTCATGATAGAAAAAGTTCTAAGAATTAAGAAAATTATAATCTTTAATTAGCTAAATATAAGTCTTCTTACTTGTAATACCAATTCCTTTTAACAATTGAAAAGATTAATTTCAACATAACAAATATTTACAAAAACTAAAAGCTGTAGAAATAGATATCATATACTTAATGAGATTAATAAAACTTATAATTTCATGCTCAACCTTTTGAAAAATCAAGGGAAGATTAAATATCTTAACAAAACATAGAATTTTAGAATATTTTTCAAATTGAGCATCAAAATCTAAAGTCCACTTACAAATGATCAACACTACAACTTAGGTATAAAAAACCCTATGTCTAGGGCATGTTTCATCATCGAAGCATTATTTAGCTTAATAAGAAGAAAAAAACAAAAATAATACCTAGCCTGAATGACAATGTCACGTTTACATCATATCATTTAATTACAAAGCAAAACTTCAATTGCAAGGTAGGTAATCCAAAATTTGAATGAGCACATATCATGATGTAAGATCAACAACTAGTGACTCATATACATCATCAAAGACAACACAGGTATTTTAGTTACATCAACATTACTAAAAGAAGGCATGTCAAATTTTTGCTCACTAGCTTGCAAATCTATATTCTTAGAATTGATAAAATCTCCACATCAATAGAAGAAGTAAAAATGTTGACATCAAATGAAGAAATTGAACATAATTTGAAATTCTCCGTAGGGGAATTCTAAAGAAATCAAATCCATTGAAGAAACATTGAAGAAAGAAAAATTAGCTCTACTCAAGAAAAATCAAATTCGTAGGAGAAACATTATCCAAAATTTATAGTTAATAAATGTTACTTCTATATATAATAATAGTAATTCATAAAGAGTTATGATAATTGTTATATTCACAATTGTTAGAAGTATTACTTTTAATAAATTTCTCATTAATAAAGTGGTCTCATGTATAGATAAGCATCTCTCTCTTGATATTTCATTTTTAAATTCACCCCCTACTGTAGTTGAGATTTATGATGTAGTATTCAATATAACAAATAATAGGGTACCTAGTGTTGATGATTATCTAATTGATTTTTTAAAAAACATTCTACAATATTGTAAACTAACATGCTCTCAAAACTAAATATCAAAACTAAATATCACTCAATTCCTTTTTTACCAAAAAAAAAAGATCACGATTCAAAAATCAAAGATTTCAGACCCTTTATTATTTACTCTACTCTATATAAGATCATCTTGAGATTTTTTACAATGCAAATAGAAAATATTTTTTCCTTGACTATTGTCCCTACATAAGCAAATTTTGTTTTAGGAAGACATCTTGAACTATGTGCTTCTTATACAAGAAATTCTACATTCTACAAACTTGCAAAGAAGTCATAGTCTAACCTTGAAGTTGGATATAAGTAAAGCCTATGATAGAATTAATTAGGACTATATAAAGATAATTTGTTTAACCTTTGATCACAACGTATCGTTAATGTTACAAAGGATATGATTTTTTTTATTGGTTAATAGTGCTAGAGAAGTTAATATCTATGCTAAAAATGAATTGCGCTAGGGGATCTAGTTTCATTATATCATTTTGTACTAGCAATAAAAAATTTGGAAGCTTCCTTAAGATGTGAATAAACCTTCAAAAATTATCAAAGAAATCACTTTTGCTTTGGGCTATCTAAATTACACTCATTCATTGTTTGTGGATGATATTTTCTTGATTTGGGATGGATCTTAAGAATGCTATTCAATGCCTTCATGATTTGTAAATTACTTCAAGATTAGACATAAATTTTGATAAAAATAAGTAGTTTACCTTTGGTACTCTTTTTAATATTTTTAATGAATTTTTTCAACATTTGAAATGTATAGAAGATTACTTCCTACCTAATGAACCATGATATCGTGTCCATGATATCAAATCAACCATGTGATCTCAGATACCCAATATCACGGCCCATCTCCTTGCCTATAAATAAGAGGCGACGCCCTTGGTTTCCACATTAGAAGTTAGTCCCTTAGCCAAACTCTTGCCATTTTTTCCCTCCAGAGTTAGAATTATTTCTATGTGCCCGCAGTAGGAGTCATAGAGTGAATGAATCTTTATTTGAGCATTGTGTACCTAAGCACACTTTGTGTACGGCAATAAAGATGGACTTTATGATAAACCTTGCAGAATATAGAATAGATTAATTAGTGTTACTTATTATTTAATGCTTTCTTAGTTGATTAATGATTTCTCTCACCCTACAACTCTCTTAGTTAAATACATTTAGTACGACTGCTTCAAGCATGTGTGTAGTGCTTGGTAACCCAGTAACGATTAGCGTTTGGTAATCCCAGCAGCATTGCACTAGTTTAGGATGTGTACGACAAGTGGGAACAAATATTGGTGTTAGGAGTAACTAGAACTTAGCTAATGAATAGTTAAATTAGATTATTTACTTAGTTATCTCTCTCCCATCCTTATTAGTGTAGGATATAAAACACATAAAAGCCATAAAAATCATATGCCTCAAGCTTGCTTAACCATACAACTATGACATACAAGTAAGTTTGGGAAGACAACGATTAATCAACCCGTTATTGTTCCACAAAGGTGCATAGGCACTTATTCCTTGGAATTTGACCGAATCATGCATGAAACACTCATATTTGTATGCTTGAGTGTAGGGGTACCTCGCCGCTCATCATTAGCACCATTGCCTAGGACTTAGTTGTTTGTGCGCTAAGTAGAACTTAGGAAATGATTTACATCGTTGGAATGAACCATTAGGGTTGATTAAGAAAAAGATAATAGTACATTGCACACTGAACAAGACATGATGTCTTTTTCTTTGCACAAAAGCACTTCACCACCTAGGACTAACACAAGAAGCAATCGGTGACAAGATACACATGACATTGATCTACCAATTCCTCAACAGTTTCGTGTGGTATATGTCCATCTTGATGAATATGTACCCAACTTTACCTTTATTCTCCACCAAGATGAACAGCTGCATTGGCGTGACTTGCATTGGCGTGAATTGGAAGGTAACATAATGTTACCTCCTGACCATTCAGTTCCAAGTATGCTTCTTTATGCTCTCACATGAATAGGCATGCAACACTTACACATAGAGTACATTACATAGGACTATGATTCGAGAGACTACCATCCCACCATAGCACAACGTCAAAGGGATTTGCAACAAGAGAGACACCATAAGTCCTTGAAGGGAAAATGGTCTAAGGATGCCCCCCATGTTTTAAGTGAAATTGAGGGTGATGAACCTAACCCAAGTAGTCACCCACAGAACGATGTTCCTCCATTTGACTTTGGCCAAGGGGTTGTGTATAAAATTCATTCTACTATTCAGAACCCAGGTCCTGATACCAATGGACACAAAGTGTTCAAAAAAGGAACAAAGACACATGACAAAGATGGGCATTCTGATCGCAATCATGATCGAGGCAGAGACCACCGAAGAGAAAGTAGTAAACACTGTCATGATGGCAGTTCTCCTTCTTCACCTTCATCATCTCTTTCACCCTCTCCTTTTGTGTCCGAACATAGCCATAGAGAAGCAGATTGTGAGAATAAGGGCAAACAAAGTGGAAGTCACAGATGAGACAATCGAGATAGAGGACGAGGGAACTCTAGGGAATCATGCCATAGAAGAGGGGAGAATAGGGAACCATGTAGGCACCATAGATGCTATGAACGAGATTATCATGATGAACCCCTACTCAGTATGTGAAGCATGCTAGATATAACTAAGGTTGTGAGAGTTCCAACAAGGCACCAAAAAATAGTAGGATCAAGAGGTTAGACATGAATAACATCCCACGATTTAAAGGGGGATATAACGTTGATCCTCAAAATCACTTACAAGCATTTCATGATGCGTGTGCCTTGCAAAACATAGAAAACGAGTGGCAAAAACTTAAGTTGTTCCCACGAACACTAATAAAAAAATTTGAAAGTTGGTACCAGTCCTTAAAATCAAAAACCATTAGTAGGTGGAGTACTATGTTATAATTGTTCAACGATAAGTACCAAATGTACTCCCGAGTGTCTAACCTACAAAAGCAAATCTAAGGATGGAAACAAGGAAGTCATGAACTGTTGGATGTTGCCATGGGCTACTATTATGCACTACTACATCATTGTCCTAGCCATGGTTATTCACAGAGAGATCAACTACGCCATCTCGTAGATGGGCTTAGGCATGAAATGAGAAGAACCCTTGGGACTTATGCCCAAGGGAGGTTATCTGAGCTTAGGTCCCATCAAATTCATAGGCTACTAGGGCAAGTTGCTAAGGAAGAAGGTGAGCTACAAAAAAGAGAGTGTGTGGAAGAATATAATCGAGATCCTTCCCTCCAAAATAAGGGAGTAAGATTTTGTGAGGATGAGGAAGAGTCACCACTTGAAGAAAAGGTGAATAGGAAAACCTTGCCTATCCAAAAGTTAGCATCAGAAGTATCGGCAAAGGTAGATTAAATGTGGGACTCCCTAGATAGTAGGTTTCAAACTGTGCTCAAAGTAGTAGAGGAGTCTAGGGAGTGAGGTAGTGATCATGACAAAAGAAAAAAGAGAGAAGCAGAAAATGCACATAACAAGGGTAAGGGTAAAGTTGCTATTATTGAAGAGGTTGTGGACTCAGATATAGAAAATGATAGTGAATGCGAGATATGTTAATATGAACATCCTAAGGGATGTTTCCCTATGATCTCACATCTACAGGAGTCTAGGGTGTATGCACTTAATCCACGTTTAAACAAACGGAAAACATCCCGAAAGTTACCTTATCCCCAAGGTAACCCAAGATAGTTCCACCAACCTTTAATGTATTATCCAAGTGGAACTCCACCACAACCAATGAAGCAACATCAACAATGGCAGCATCCACAATCATGGGGAATGCCACCACCAAGGCAACAATATCCTTACCGGGAACCTAACCCATATGGATATTACGTGCAACATCCAATCTCTCTGGGTGACTTTGTTGGTCACGTTACTTCCCAACACCACTACCAAGCTCATGAGTACTATAGGAATCCCTCTCCTAGGGGGGATATTCTACAAGTATACCATCCTTTCAATCTGACCACATCTCTCCCACCAATAGCTCCATTACCACCTGCTCCAGCAATGCAAGGTGAACTCCCTGCTCAACCACAACAATGCAATGCCACAAGGGCTATTAATCTTCAACCTACTATTGGTTCTGATAATCATACGAAGAAATGATCTTTCTTTATAACCAATAGTCCAACCAAGCCTTTGCAACCCCAAGTGGCTAAGTCTTTGGATGTCTCTGTATCAACTAAAGCTTCAGAGCCCCGTTTGAACTTAACACCACATTCAACGCATACGGTCATGTTAACACATGTCGTTACAGATGGATCAAAGTTGGCCACCAACCCAGGAAATTCTCTGATCCTGGGAGTTCCCTAATATATCTACAAATTGCTGGGAATAAGCCATGCAAAGCTCTTTTAGATTTAGGTTCCGGTGTCAACCTAATATCGCAAGAAATGTATAAGGCCTGGAACCTGCCCCCATTAAAAAATAGCAATGTCTGTTTAGAGTTAGCCGACCAGTCCATCATTGTTCCCTTAGGATTAGTGGAGGACATTGTTACCACTATTTGTGGATGGTCATATCTAGTTGACTTCCTAGTGATTCAAGTGAATAATAGTAAGGGGGACTTCCAATTCATAATGGGAAGGGCATGGCTAAGCACTATTGATGCATGCCTAGGTATTTGTGATCTTTCCCTTGAAATATCTAAGGAAAATACTCTCAGAAATATCAAGAAGAAGAAGCTTCCATGCATCACATACAGTAACACAAGGTGCAATTGTGTGTAGAGATCATGGGTTGTGCAAAGTTTAACATTGCCTGCATGCAATCAGCGTGCACAAATGATCAACATACAAAGGTGCCTGTATGCAGCAACCACACAACAAGAAGACACCTAGTGGTTGATAGTTGATCAAGAAAATAGCTCACTTATGTGCATGGAACTAACTAAGGGTTTGACTTGCACTTACATAGATAGTATAGACGCATTAGAGCAAGTCCATTGCCAACTTCCAAGTCCTAATTTAGAAAACATCAACTGGGGGAAGTTGGAAATTTCTAAGAAATTTAAACAAGAGCCCCTAGAGCTAAAACCATTGCCCATCGGTATGGAATACACATTCCTTAAGAATGGAAAATCGATAATCATCAACACAAGACTTGCTCCGCAACAAAAAGAGAGTCTGCTAAAGGTAATAAACAAATGGTCAAAAGCCTTCGCCTAGTCATATCCAGAATTAACTGGAATAGATCCTAGGATATGCCAGCATAGGATTTACACTGACTCCTCCATGAAGCCTCGAAAACAACCATAGAGGCAATTAAATCCAAAGTTGAAGCAAGTAGTAAAAGAAGAAATCAAATAGCTTCTAAAGGCTGGGTTCATATACCCCATCGTTGATAGAGAATGGGTTAGCCCCTTAGTAATCGTGCCTAAAAAGGGAGGCAAATGAAGGATGTGCATAGATTTTAGGCTGCTAAACATGGCAACATTCAAGGTTCACTTTCCATTGCCATTTGTTGACCAAGTCTTAGACACAATCGTAGGGCATCACTATTATAGTTTTCTAGATGGCTATAGCGAATACAACCAAATGCAAATAGCCTCAGAAGACCAAGCCAAAACTATGTTCACCAGTCCTTGGAGAAGGTTTGCATACAAATAAATGTCATTTGGCTTGTGCAATGCCCCTGTCAGGTTTCAATGCTTAGTTCTAAGCATATTCCAGCAGCAGATAGGAAATGGTGTGGAAGTCTTTATGGATGACTTCTCCACCTACGGAGCAATTTTTAATCAATCCTTGGACCGATTAGAGAAAGTGTTGAAAAGATGCGTAGAAACTAATCTGAGGCTCAACTAGAAAAAAAGCCATTTGATGGTCTAAGAAGGCGTAGTACTTGGACATAAAATTTCACATGCAGGGATAAAGGTAGACCCTGAGAAAATCAAAGTCATCCAAGGAATCACCCATCAACCAGAAACTTTCAAAGACATTCAGTCATTCTTTAGACACACTGGCTACTATAGGAGATTCATAGAGAACTTTTCGAAGATTGCCAAACCATTGGTAGAGTTAACAAAAAAGGACATACCCTTCAAGTGGACCAGGGAATGTGAACTAGCTTTCCAAACTTTGAAGCAAAAGCTGGTAGAAACACCCATTCTACAAGCTCCTAACTGGTTCAGTCCATTCCATGTCATGACTGATGCGTCTAACTATGCCTTAGGAGCCGTACTTACATAGTTAGATGACCAGAAATGTCCTTATTACATCCACTATGCAAGTAGAAGTATAGCTAGTGAACAACTTAACTACACTACTATGGAAAAAGAATTAATGGCTGTAGTGTTTGCACTAGAAAAATTTAGGCACTATGTATTGGGGTACAAAGTATTCATACACACAGATCATAGTGTAATCTGGTTCCTCATGAATAAGCCAATGGTAAGCCTCTATATTATATGATGGTTAGTAATCCTACAAGAGTTCGATTTAACAATGATCGATCGTAAAGGCACCGAGAACATACTTGCCAATCATTTATCTTGATTGCACTAGGACAACAAAGAGGATAAGTATCCCATTTCCGATCACTTCCCTGATGAGTTCCTCTTTACTAGTGTAGTGAATGACCAATCACCCATGGAGACAAACTGATACAGTAGCAATCTTACCTATCTCCTTACCCAACAAACACCATAAGAGCTATACCTTAAGAAGAAACAACAATTTCTTCATAGAGCCAAGTACTTTATGGAAATCAATGGACAACTTTACAAAGTATGTCCCAATGGCTTGGTTCAATGGTGTGTTCCTAATGGACATCAACTGCGAGTTCTCCAAGATGCTCATGAGGGCCCTTGTGGGGGTCATTATGCAGGGAGACGAACAACCATCATGATCCTGCTTGCAGGGTATTATTGGCCTACCTTGTTCTAAGACACCCATCAATTCATCCAATATTGTGAGTGTTGCCAACATGATGGGGGAATGACTGCTAGAATGGAGGATCCACAATAATGGATTCAATCATTAGAACCCTTCAACATTTGGGGAATTGATTTTATGGGGCCCATTACACCAATGTCCAATGGAAAAGCTTACATCATAGTTGTCGTAGACTACTTAACAAAATGGACTGAAGTAGTTGCGGTTAAAGATTGCACATCGTCTATAACTGCACGATTTGTTCAACAACAAGTCGTTAATAGGTTTGGTGTGCCGCATGCACTCATCTCAGATAATGGTACACACTTTATAGGTGCAACTTTTTGGAAGTTAATGCAATGCTTAAGGGTGGAGCACAAATTGACTACACCATACCACCCCCAAGCAAATAGTCAAGTCGAGGTCACCAACAGGGAGATTACTAAGATACTGACCAGAACCATTAGCAAGTATAGGTGAGACTGGAGCACTAAATTGAATGATTCTCTTTGGGCATACCGATCCACATTGAAAATCCCTATAGGCTACTCTTCCTACAAGTTAGTGTATGGAAAACTTCCAACACTCCCTATCCAAACTGAGCTCTGTACACTACCCACAACATGTGACCTTAACCTTGACCTTGATCTAGCACAAAAACAAAGGTTGATGACTCTTAACTTACTAGATGAGAACTGACTAGCTACCCTGTCATCTAATGAGTTGCACAAGGCATTTAATAAATAACATCATGACTTGAAAATTAGGAAAGGTAAGTATCAGCCAGGAGATAAGGTTCTCTACTGAAACCCCACACATGTGTCACAACATACCAAATTTCAAACACTATGGAAAGGACCTTCCATTATCTATGAAACTTTTCCTTTAAGAGCCATGACCATATATAAACCTGAGAGCCCAGATAAAAGACTGTTAGTCAACGTGCAACAAACAAAACCTTTCCATGAGTTTAGGACAGCCATAACATATGCTACCTCTATAGGTGGGCAACCTTGCTCATTATTTCGGATCTCCTCTTTCCAACTCAGTCATGGGGGAGATGGCCATCTCTGCTAATCATTGAAGCCCCTCAACTCTTTCTAAATTTTTGTTTTACACATTTTTGTTTTGCACATTTCTTTAATCTTTCTTTTTTTTTTAACACCATCGTTCATATTTTTACCATTTCTTCTTGTGATTTTGTTTTGTTCGTCACCCAATAAGTGTTTATGATGGTGGTATGAATAATATCATATTGATTGCTAATGTTTGAATTTTACCTTTGAAGTATGATGTTGATATTAAGGTATAGCTTTTTTGATTAAACAGGCAATGATTCCATGTTGTTCATACATCCATAAAATCCTATGGTCTCCCTTGGCTTAGAGCTGTACAGTCCCTTTCTCTAATAAAACTATTAACAAATTGGTGGCTGGGTATTTCTCAAATTAAGGACTCAAGGGATGAAATGGGTGTGACTTCAAAGGGATTTGATGCATTGGTGTTGGCTATTCTCTTAAGTGCTCGGATACTTTTTCCTTGGGTTTTCTGCCATTCTAACCATTCATCAAATCACCAGAAGTTAAGTACATAAAAATAAGTCTTTGCATGGTGTGGTTCTCACACAAAAACACAAAAAAAATAGTGAGAATTCAAAGCACAACCCTTAAACACAATAATGAACTTGGGTTACACACACTGGTTATGGCACTGGAAAGACATGTTACCCATGCTTGAAGGTTCCCTCTAACTAAGGCCCTTTCTCGCTTCCTAGTTCTCCATCTCACTCTCCTCGGAATGGTGGTGACTTTTTGTAGAGGCATTCTTGTTGCTTCAAGAGGATGGGTTGGTTAAATGTGCTAATGCGAGGTCACTGAATGTGGTTTGTTGAGCCTAGATTTTGAATGAGTTCTACTCGATCACATTAACCATGAAACACACAAGGGACTTTACACAACCTTGTTCTTAGGTTTCCATTTCATTCTCTCCTCTCCACCTTTCTTTTCCATTTCTCACCTCATTGTCGATTTTCTCATTAGTCTGTATCTTGGTTGATGCATTGTTCTTCCTTGGTAATTTCTTGTGGGTAATTTTTTAACTCTTGCTTCCCAATGACATTCCTAGAGCCTATGGACTCTTTGGTTTGTGGGCTTGTTAGGGCATCAAGGGCATGAGCCTTCTTTGGGGAGGACCCACTAACATTCCTTTTTGGTGCATTTGTTAACATCTTTTCCTTAAAAAATTTCATGCAATCAACAATTTTTGTTTCATCCCCATCCATGACATCCATTTTATTGGCATTGCCATTGTTACTTTTTCTCCACCTTTCTTATTCCTTATCTTTTTCCACCCTATCACTATCGGAGGTTTGCTCTTAGTCATGGGGGCCTAGCACAAAATGTTTCAATTTTTCCTAACCCCTACACCCTGGGTAGTCACCAGTGTTAAACTCCAGAATCAATATCTGCCATAACCACAACTCATCCAATGCACTTTACATCGAGGCAAGGTATCAACTACATTGTGATTTATCTACCCTCGCTCATTTGTGACTGTGTTGTGTGTGCCGATGGTGATCATACAACAATGGATTGGGCCTAGAGGAAAACACTCAGGATGGACCAGAACTGGAACATTTATGAAACGAGCAAGATTGGTGGTGTGACTATGGATAAACAACAGAAGGCACAATCTTGGCATCGACGGTAACACGTCTTCTTCTTTCTCTCTTTCCTTCTCTTCCAGCTGCCAAACAAGGCTGGATGTCATTTATGTACAGTGTTCACTTTTGTGGTCATGGACAGTAATGTTGTCATGTATTGTATTGTTGATTTGTTCATCGGGCACGTTGAGTCTGTCACCCCGCTCCATTGTTAATGGTCATTCAGTCAATAATCCCATACCTTCTTAATATTTTGTAAGGAACTTGAGGATGAGTTTTCATTCAATTGTGGGGGTATGATGAACCGCGATATCGAATCAACCATGCGATGTCAGATACCCAATATCACAACCTGTCTCCTTGCCTATAAATAAGAGGCCACGCCCTTGGTTTCCACATTAGAAGTTAGTCCTTTTAGCCAAACTCTTTGCCATTTTTTTCCTCCAGAGTTAGAATTATTTTTGCGTGCTTGCAGTAGGAGTCATAGAGTGAACGGATCTTTATTCGAGCATTGTGTACCTAAGCACACTTTGTGTACGATAATAAAGACAGACTTTATGATAAACCTTGCAGCATATAGAATAGATTATTTAGTGTTAATTATTATTTAATGCTTTCTTAGTTGATTAATGATTTCTCTCACCCTACAACTCTCTTAGTTAAATACATTTAGTACAGCCGCTTCGAGCATGCGTGTAGCGCTTGGTAACCCAGATTAGTGTTTGGTAATCCCAGTAGCGTTGCACTGGTTCAGGATGTGTACGGCAAGAGGGAACAGATATTGGTGTTAGGAGTAATTAGAACTTAGCTAATGAATAGTTAAATTAGATTAGTTACTTAGTTATCTCTCTCCCCCTCCTTATTAGCACAGGATATAAAACACATAAAAGCCATAAAAATCATATGCCTCAAGCTTACTTAACCATACAACCATGACATACAAGTAAGTTTGGGAAGACAACAATTAATCAACCTGTTATTGTTCCACAAAGGCGCATAGGCACTTACTCCTTGGAATTTGACTAGATCGTGCGTGAAACACTCGTATTTGTATGGTTGAGCATAGGGGTACCTCGCCGCTCATCACTACCAAATAACTTGTCATTTCTATTTTTCTGAATAGAATAAGGGGTTCAATTTAAAATGATTTGATTGGTAAATTTCTTTCCAAGGCAAGCATGCTTCGGTTCATCAAATTAGTGCTCCTCATGACCCTTCTACATGCTATCTATTTATAAAGCACTTGTGAGTACTTTTATAGTCAAATAGTAATTTCTATTCCTTCCATTTTGTACATCTATGGAAATTAGAAGCTAGGGTATTAGGTATCTCTTAAATATTAATTTTACTCTTAGAAAATTAATTTGATAATTATACACTTTAAATAAACATTGGGCCCATAGTCTACATTGGGTTCATAGTTACAAAGACTACGTAAAGTGGATCTTTACCCTATAATGCTTCCTGCATTATAAGGGCAAGCCCAATTTGGCATAGCTTTTAAAGTTTTAAAGATTGGTTCAAATCACATATTGAGAGGTATTATTAAATGGGATGATTCTACATGTTATTTACATGATGCATATCAAACACCTACTAATGATATTAGGGATACGAAAATGATCAACTTCAAAAAATTTAATTTCAAAAATTAAGGATTAGTTGTGGCATTTAACACTCTTACCTTACATAAAGTTTTCTTTTCTAAATTGTTACATTTGTCAAAAAATGCAAAGGCATAATTGATGATGACATGTGCTCATAATGTATTATCCATGTGGAGACAAAACCATTGCTTTTTTTCAATTTAAAGTGCAAGAATTTGAGCAAAAACTCTATAATCTTACTTGAATTTATGTGAGACTGAACTGAAGACTATAAGCTGTTCTCAAGTTTTGGTCATTAACAATGGAAAAATGAGAAATGGATTGCATTAAAGCATTATTGCCATGTCTCATCACTATGCAAACCTTGCATGTGTCGTCTATAATGATAAGAACAATCCTACTAATTTCAAATGATTAAAAGAATGAGCTAATGAAATGATTTAATTTTGATGCACACCTTTTCGAGTTCCTAATTTGAATGACTTGGTTCTCTAATTTTTCTAGCTGAATTTACCTGATGTTTAGTTTTCTAATTAAGCTTCATAACTTCTTTGTACTTCCTTTTCATTTTAAAAAACGGTTAGGAAAATTGTGATAGTGATATGCCATATAGTTCTTTCATAACATGATAGTTAATATTTTTCTTTGAAATGGTGCACTTCTTTTTCATTTAAGATATCAGCCCAAATGTTGCCATGGTTAATTACAATTCATCGTGAATGGAATCTTGAGCTGGAAATCAAAATTACTAAAATCATGTCTACAATGTTGACAGACTTCCAAAGAACGGGCAGCCTCAAAGCCCTAGCATTAACGTTAGGCTGAAATGGCTACAAGAAGCATAACAGTTACAAATCTGCTTCGAAATGCCAGTAATATTGATCAATTTCATAGTTTTTAGCAACATAATCCTCCAATTATCCTAGAGTTAAATTTCATGATTACATATCACCTGATAAACTGATGGAGTTATTGAAAGTTCTACAAAACAGATTGTTTAAATCAGGTATGATTTATAACTTCATCAAGAAAACAAAATGGAAGTTATGTATAATACAAAGAATGCTATGGTTAGCTAGAAAAGATGGTGCAGAAAATACTGAAGCAAGAGTATTTAAAAGCTGATTGGTAAAATTAATAATAAAAAATTTGAATTGATCCCAACTTGTGAATTTAGTGAAACTGCTATCAAACTAAATCATCATCATCATACCCTTATTCCAATAGTCAAACTGCTATCATACTAAATCATCATCATCATCGTACCCTTGATCAAACAAAATGGAGTCAGCTTACTACTATACCAAATGTGATTTAAACAGCAATTCTGTGGAAACCAAAGTTCCTGATATCTGACAGCACATAAGGGAATGTACTAAATTATGTTTTAGCTTCAGCCAATTGTTTGAAAATTAAGTAATCTATAACGAGTCTTCAGTTATCTTCTTTAACGTGAATTATCTGTTAAAGCTGCTGATATTTGCAAGGAGAAAGCTAGCCTGTAAAATCTTCTCTCAAGATGATAAATTTCCATGAAAAAAACTTGTACCAGCTTTATCCAAAATCATTGTTGTCTTAAACAGAGACAAAAAAACCACCAAAAAATAATATTGCATTAGAGAACATACACGTAAAAATTAAAGAGAGATTTCGTCAAATAGTGAATAGTTAGAAGATAATTTGGGACAGAGTCTTCACCAAATATCCAAAATCTCATAGAATGGAACAACTCTTTCTTTTCTTTTTTTGTTTTTTCTGCTTAGGTGTTGGTTGAAGTACCAATCGAACTGCAGAATCAAATACAGCCTTGATATTCTACAAAGAACATGAAAATGAACAGTGAGACGATAATATAAAATGTTTTTAATGAAATTTGAAATTTTAATTCCAATGAAAGCATTGAAAGCTTAGAAGAAATGGTGTGAAGTTTTCTAAAGACAAATTAAAAGAAACAGCTAACATCTCAGTGCATAAAACAAGCACTTGTCAGATGAAAGAAAGGAAGTGAAAATTCATGATACAAAACAACTATTGATGATGCATAGATATGAGAGAAGATAGCATTGCAGAGATAACATTGTCTATAATTCTTTTAAATGTCCATACCTGTTGTGTTTTTGAACTGCATTCAATATAACCTGCAGCTCCAACTTGTCGTCGAAGATTCTCCCCCTAAAGAAGTTAGAGGGATTAGTACGGATCTGCAGAAACTTCTTTTTGAACAGTACAAAACTGAAAACTCATAAGAGTCTACTTACATCAGCAAGATAAAGTTTATTTCACTACTCTTTCCTATGTTCTAATATGGATTCAAGAAAAAAAATCCAAAAAATAAAGAAAAATGACAGTTTCAAAATCAAAGCAATACATCTACTAATAAATGTTGTACGAAATAAATAAGGTAATAACAATTAAAAACAACACTTAGGCTAAATCATTCTCCATAAAAGTTGGTTTGGTTTTTACCTGTGCAGTGCTGATGGGAACAGCATTGGGATTTACTTTGAAGTATTGTTTATCGTCCCGCAAGTCTATGAATAATAAAATTATCTAAGTTCAAGAAAGAGAGAATATTACTGTGGAAGAAGACTAAATCTTAAATATGTCAAACCTAGTTTTGTTCCCACAAGGATGATGGGGACAGATGGTGCAAAGTGTTTTAGCTCAGGTATCCACTGAAAGAACAGGTGGGTAGCAGTGAAATATAATGTTTGTACATCATATAAAATGTTTTGGATAAAAAATAAGTCAGATATTTGATAAACTATACACTGAGAAGAAAAAGTTAAAATTCTTTAGAGATAGGGATGAAACCTTCTTGGCAACATTTTCATAACTGGCATTGTTGACCAAGGAAAATGCCAATAGGAATACATCTGCACCTCTATAGCTAAGTGGTCTCAGTCTATTATAGTCTTCTTGCCCTGCATTTGATGGATGAAAATCATGAACAAATTTTTAACTTGGAACTCAATGAAACTTTTAAAAAAATTAACAATTTATGGACAAAATATTTTGGATTTGTTAAATCCTTTTTACTGAATAAAAATTGCAAAACGGGGTGTAGCTGATTATGATTATTAAAACTTGCTAAACTTTTTAAAACTTCGTGATCTAAATGGAGAGATTATTAATTCTTGCAACAAGTTATGTCCTTCTGCAGATATTCAACTTTTAGCTGGCCATGTAACAAATATACAAGCCAATACTGTCCCTGGAGCATTTAATTAAAACAAACTGAACTTCCCAAATAAACAAAAAAGGTATTCAAACCAAATTCCAAACATTTGTGGTTCCTTAATCATGCTCAATTGGTTAATCTATAAGATCCCATTAGATTTTGATTAAGCTCCCTCAGACTTATAATTATTAATTAATAACAGAAAAACATTTCTCCCTCAACAAGAATGCGAAGGACATCACAGTTGGTTCCCTTAGCGTATTTTCTATGGGTTCCCTTGACAAGATCCCACAACATTGTCATTGCCCTCGAAGCAGCTAATTAAGATGCTCTTCTGAGCCCTAGCATTAATTTAAAAGTTCAGAAGAATATCCCAGAGTAAGGAACAAAAAACCATAAAACCTCATAATGTTCAATTTCAAAACATTTACAGGATGGGCCAAAACACACAAAATTAAGAATACAGGAAACCATAATATTTTAATCCTGCTATATTAGCCGATTCTTCTATAACAAGGCATCCACAGAATTGGGGTTAATGCAAATTTGTAATTTGTAATTACCTGCGGTATCCCAGAGGCCGAGATTGACATTGCGTCCATCAATCACCACATTGGTGCTGAAGTTATCGAACACTGTTGGCACGTAATCCTGCAGAAAGAGAAACAGAAAAGAGAAGAACCATCATAATCTGTATATATATATATATATATATGAAACCTCACAGGAAAGGAAAGGACATGAAATCAAATCTAAGGTAACAACTTGAGGGAACATAGAAACAGAAATCAGAAATTTGCACAATCATACGGTAGGAAAGGCGTTGCTTGTGTATGAAATGAGCATGCATGTTTTGCCGACAGCTCCATCTCCGACTGTAACACATTTAACGAACTTGGAGTGGCTGCTCATCTTGCGAATTTGTGTGGGTATGTTCTTGTTAGGCAGAAGAACAACTTGAACGGCTGTTGCTAGGGAAACTGAAGGAGCAGGGTAGCCTTTGTGGGTGGCTTGCTCGCATTATTATTATTATGGTGGGTAACAACAATAACAACTAAAATTTACATATCCGTTGGCAAAAACATAAACTGAACGTTGTTGTTGCTGTTACTTCAGCAGGAGGAGGAGGAAGAGTCCAGCTCCTGCTCCTGCTTTTGCTCGTGAACAGCGTTAATGGCGGCCAAGAGAATCCTATGACAAATTGCAGCTGCAACTGCAAGTGAAACACCTCTTTCACATGAAAGACATTGCATCCACACCACACCAAACCAAACCAAATCTGAATCCAACCCACCTCCATGAGTGGAGTCAAGTTCTGTTTGTATGGTGTGGTGCAGGGTGTCATCCAAGAACTTTTTTCTTTTTTCTTTTTTTCTCTTTTTTGGGCTTTTCAAAAATCAATGTTGCCCCAGTTCTCTTATCGTGGCAAAGATGTCCAAGAGCCACGTCTACGCTTGCTAGACAACGTGCCGTGAAACACTCCGGATGGGTGGCTCTGGTTTGGATTGGTTGGATGCACTCTTGCATCTAAATATTCCTAGGTCTCTTGGAAATACTAAAAGTGAAGGCTTCCAGAATAGCTGAAATTTTATGCATGGGTTTTTTCAAAATTTTTTATCGTTTTCCAAGGAGTTGCATTTGTTCTCTCTGGTCCATGATTACCTACTATTTGAGAAATTGTTATGATGTTGCAGCAAAAAGTATAATTGCTTGGTCAATTTGTAGAGTCTATCTTAAAATTGTAATATCTATTTAATAGATCCTATAGGTCTTTGAATGTAATAAACCTTCATTTTCATTTTCATTATTAAAAGGGATCATCATTTATAGGCTTAATGTTCATCTTATCAATGTAGGGTTTTTGGAAGGGTCTAAGGATGAGTGAAAACCTTTTAGAGTGGCTATGCTTAGGTTTGAACCTAAGTCTTAAAACTTGAGAAACAAGCATCTTATCATCACTCCCAGTAGTAGTCCTTAGCTTTTATTTATTTATTTATTTATTGTCGAATTAAGTTGATATTTAGGTAATTAATTTTCTTTTTCTTGAAAACATTTTTTTTTAAAAGTATATATCCATACAAGACATACAAACCTCTATCATTACTTAAAGGCCTACTCCCCATCCTACTAAGCAAGGTCTTGAGAGGGTTAGTAGATGAGCAAAAGTCTAACTTGTTTTTGAGTGGTTGTGCCAAGCTCACTACTTCAAATATCGATACCTAAGGCATATAACGAACAAGATGATGCCTAAAGGATGATTTGAACTAGCAATAAGCTAATCAGTTTAATGAAATGTTAGCCTAGTATTAAGACTCTTGATTTAGAAACTCTAAGTTATGAGTTTAATTTTGTGGACAATACTAAGTTATAAAGTTCTAATTTGACTATATATCTTGGGGTAGATAATTTTTTAAAAAAAATGTTTTAGGTTCCAACACACATCCAACCTTAGAAAAGATAAAGCTAACTAATTAAGCAACCTATCATTAGCAAAACTATTTAATTATATGTACCTTCATAAGATATAGCCAACTCGATATTGTAGTAGCACGTAAATAGAATGTAAAGATACTTGAAATATAAGGATGTCAGAACTTGAAAAATGATTATAAGTACATCCCAAGATATATAGCCAATGTGATAATTTAGAGAAATTATAGAAGAAAATAATGATATCTCGATTCTACTAGGTAGCACTGAGTTATGAACTTCTATCTATCTTAAGTTGTACCTATGTTTCAATTATTTCAGGCTCCAACTTCCTAATAATTTAGAAAAATTATCGAAGAAAATAATAATGTCTTGTGTGACTCAAACTAGCAACCTCTTACCTACATGTTAAATAATGAAATTATCATTTAGGAATTTCAAAACCCAAAACAATTTAATTATAAGTATGTTTCAAGACATACAACCAACATGATACATTAGAAGAATAAAAGATAATAGGATCGTCACTCACACTCGAAGCCTTAATACTCATCCCACCAATTAGGGTCTACAAGGGTCAATGGATGAGCAAAAGCCTAACCTTTTTAAGTGGTTATGCCTAGGCTCAAACCTACATCTTCTAACTTGAAAAACAAGCACATTACCATGAAAAGAAAAGTATTTAGAAATACTTCTAGAAAATTTGCTCTTTTAGATGCTACTCTTTTAGATAATTTTCCTATTAGCATTTTTTCTCTAGGTCAATTCCTATTTCTATTGAACATAAATTTTTTTCTTAATGAATGCTAATAGGTTTGGAAGATCTAGTGGAAAGATTTTTTTTGAAACCTTTGTAAAATGTAGGAAAATAATCCATTAAAGATATAGGTTGGATTAATTGATGATAGTAAACTACCTCTAGAGCGAGAAATTATGCTAGATAATTTTAAAAAATAATTTGTTGAACAAAAGCATTAAATTGAAGAACAAAAAAAGGCTTTAGAAAAAGTTCATCATGGTAAGTAGTGTTAGTAGGACTTTGAAAATAAAGAATGGGTGCATGTCTTAACTTTAAATTAAAGGTGAATCTACAAGAGCCATGTTTGAACACTTGCTAGTAGTTGTGCTTTCAACTTCAATAGATGGATAGCTTTGGTTTTGATTGGATGGATGTAATCTTACATCTAGAGATTCCTAGGTCTCTTGGAAATGCTAAAAGTAAATGCTCCCAAAATAGTTAAAATATTATGTGTGGTTCTAATGAGCATCGAGGTACCCCCTATGCCCAACCATACAAATCACAAAGCGTTCACGCGCAATTCAGTTGAATTTCATAGACTTTGTCGTTTCCAATGCGCTAGTTCTTTAGAAAGTGAATCTAGCCTTAAGGTCAATCGTTGTCTTCCCAATTACACTTGTGATGTTCATTGGTATGATTAAGTGTAACTAAGGCATTCGATTTTTATCATTTTTATGTTTAATAGTTAGGTGCTTGAATTGTAGATAAAAAGGGATTTGATTAACTAATCTAAATTAACTAATTAACTAATCATTTAACTAATCCTAACATAAGTATCTGTTCCCACTTTTGTACATGTCCTGAACCCACATATCTATTGCTGGGTGACCAAGCACTATACTATTGGGCGTACCAAGCAATAATGTTGTTGGGATTACCAAGTGAATACATGTTATGCTTGAAGCAGTCGTACTTATGTGTGTAATCTATCTTGTTTAATTGTCTCATTAACATAATAACTGGGAAATATTTAATAATGAATTGAAAATATTTAATAAATAATTGAAAATAGTAAATGCATAAATAAAATAGCTAATCTATGCAAGTGCTGCAAGGTTTATTAGAAAGCTCATCTTTATTGTCGCACACACTGTCGTGCTCAGGTACAACAATGCTTGAATAAAGATCCATACACTCAATGACTCCTACTACAAGCACTCAAACGAATAAATTCTAACTTTCAAATGGAAAAAATGTAATAGCTCCATTACAATTACAATCTACTACTTCCATAAATGTGGTTGCAAGCGTGTATTTATAACCAAAAATCAAGAAAATCAACATTGCGTCAACAGGGCCTTGTCGACGCATGGTAAGATGCGTTGACGAGGCCTTGTCGATGAGGTCCAGTTGACGAGGCCATATTGATGAGGCCTTGTCAACACAGCCAACTTAACATGACTCATCATACCCCCACAACTAAAAGAAAACTTGTCCTCAAGTTTTGTTACAAAATTGGAAAGGTATGGGATTATTGACTGACTTGTCTTCACACAAAATAAATTAATTGACTTGACAAAAAATGGAGTGTACAGATCAACACATTACAAAAAATGACGATGTTTAGGACACAAAATTGAACACCATGATTCAACTCTTCAAAATCAGACAACACGTTCCTTGATGGTGTGAAGCTTGTTAGAGAAGATCAAATGATCCTAGGCAGTGGTGGTTCCTAAGGCTTTGAGGAACCTTCGTCGACTTCACGTACTAGCAGTGGTTGAGGGGGCTATGGTTGTCCTGCTACTACTGCAACTTTAGGTGGGAGGTGGAAAGCATCCAGTAGTGCTTTCATTTTCTCCTCCTTACTCCTAGGATCATGCACTGTCCACACAGCTTTCCCAATGTGGGTTGAAACAGGCATATCCCAAGGACACGGGATTGCTAAAAACAACCCCTTGGCATTGACAAACTAGACATCAAACTATTTGTGTTCAATGTTGAATGCTCTCACTGTGTTCTTTAACTCCTAGTAGTCATTCATTCATTTGGCTAGGTTCTCAGCAATAGATCGTTGATCTTTGAATTGCCCTTTGAGAACTTCGAGTTCAACATTAGCAGTCTCAAGCTTTTTCTTGGTGTTCTTGTGGTATTTGAAATTGGCCTTGTATAACAGATACAAGCTAGCCACTTATTTTTCTAACTCTGACCACAGCCATTTGGTAGTCAGCATTGTCAAGTTTTCATAATGGAGATTGGCCAACTCCATGTACTCTATCATCTCCTCGATTTGCAACTTCTTCAAGCAGATTTCTGCTTTATTATAAGCATCAATCCCATCAAGGATGGACTACCACATCTCTCTTCGTTGCTGGAGTTGTTAGAGGGCTTCATTCAGTTTCTCCTTTACCATCTGGATTTATTTTTCATTTACTTCTTTTTGCAAATTGACTTGGTCCCTGTAGTGATTTTTCACTTTCTCAAATTTGAAAGCTTTGTTCTTCCAGGCGGTGATCTCGATGGCTAATTTTTGGTACAAGGTGCATACCTCCTCCATTAATAGATTATGGTTCTTCAAGGCCAATTTCCTCAATCTAGTGTTTACTCTAGCAAGCTGCTCTTACTGTTGATGAATGAATTCTTGTATTTGATGTTTCTACACATCAACATTTTGCAAGCGATGATTCTATGTGGTCAATGATTCATTCTCTTGATGCATATGATTCAAGTCCTTTTTGATTGAGTGCATTTTAGCTTCTATGACAAATTGTTTGAAGATGGCCATCATTGCCTCCTCCTCAGCCTTCTAAAATCATTCTTAAAACTATTTGATAGCTTCATCTCTTATCATTGTTGGGCTAAGGATTATTTATTCTGCAAGTTGGGCACAAAGTTTGGCAACCTCTGTGGCTAAGCGTTGGTTTTGTTCTTGGGCCATTTCTAGTTGTCCCTTTAAAATAATGCATCTGCCCCTTGCCTTTAGTAGCTTTGACTGGGTTGTGGTGATGTTCTCCAAAAGATCAAAGATGTCCGGAGTCAGTTGACTGGTTCCTACCAATTGTTCCAACAATTTTTCATGTTGAGTTTCACCTAACTTCCCGCTAACCATGCTTGCAAATGTCTACACATCTTGGAGTGCAGATACATATAGTACATATGCCATGGATGCATTTAGTGCTTCAGCTACATGGTTAGCTATCACTTCTACCGTTGTCACCTACCGATGGTGCTGCATCACCAAGATAGTTGCCTCTTTGCCTTCCTCCAACCTCACTGAGAAGGTGGTGACATTTCCAAAAACTTCAGGGAATGAATGGTGTGTTGCTAGTAACATTGTCACCTCTCAAGCATTGAGATCCAACCTCAAAGGCAGCTACATTCTTTGGGTAGAGAAAATGGGACCACCTCTCTCCATCTGGCTAACTTTTCAAGCCACCTCATTAAGGTGACTCATCACTGGTCAATACATAGATGGATCAGTTCCACTCGTTTCTGCTTGTTGTTCTTGTTCGCTCAAGAGCTGTTCTCATATTTTTTGTAGATGTTCAATGGTTGCATGGGCCTCCGGTGTTATTTCCTAAGTGGGTGGTGGTGGAAAAAACTCCTCTTATTGAGTTGTTGCTAGCATTTTATCTTTCATGATTTTTTCCCATGAAGCCATGGGAATATTCCTAAGAGTGTCATTAGAATAGCAAATAATTCTTGCCCTTTTGCAAAGTTTTCTAATAAGGCATGAAAAGGGCAATGTCTTCCTTCCACATTCATTTTCTTTGAAATGTTTTTCAATCTCCAAGTATAGCAGTTGTGGAAGGTTAACGGGGGACTTCTCGCTTAGAGCAACACATGCTTTGGTGGAGAAAGCAATCACCTTGCTTGGCCTCACTGTTAGATTGAGGTGATAGGCCACAATCTTGAAATAAATCCACTCTACCAATGTGAGCACACCATACTCCTTACGATCCACCTCATAACATCGCTAGGTCCACTCCCTCTTAGCCTCTGAATCACCTTTTGTAGACAATTCAGCCAACTATGTTCTATGTTAGGCAACCCACGTGCCTAAGCAATGGCTTCTACCGAGTAGGACACTTGAATGTCCTTAATCTTGACAACAAACCTTGGCCTTCAGCTACTCCAGAAGAGATAGGTCTCTTCCATGTACCATTCCCCACTGGACATGATGATTGGCCACATGGGAGAGGTCTACTATTGTGTCTTGACATCCTCTAGAGATTTCTCCAAAAATGGCTTGAAGTTGATCTCTTGAAAAACTGATCCTTGAATGTCTCGAGACTGAATGATGTCTAGGAAGGCTTGAGTCAACATGACCTCAAGCCTTGACATAGGTTCAGGCACTTCTCCTCTTTGTGATTGTTTAGTTGGCACTTCTTCCTCTAGAATCTATCAAACAAATTCCACTTTGGGCTCCTCCCAAAGAGGTCCCATTAGATGGGTTACCTCTGGTAGTTCTTGGCCTTGTGCTTGCTGGTGCCTTCCAGCTCTAGGTTGTTTCTTTCGTGGTAGTGAGGGTTCTCCTTTCTGTGGACATTTTTGTTTGGGTGTCATCTATAATCACAATAAGACCATGGATTAGCAATTATTGTGTAACCTTAAAATAATTGGGATATATTAACTCTTGAGAATAGTTACACTTGGCTAAGTTGTGATTATGGCCAATTTAATTAGCCCAATTATTATTTATTTTATGTGTTACTATGAATAATTCATCCCGGAGGTTGTTGGAAGGGGTAACTTGGGAAAAAGTTGATGTTTATATATGGTTAAGGTTATTAAACCTTTGGGGAACTTAGGAAAATTTCCAAAAAAAATTATCAATTTTTCATCAAAAACCTTAAGGTTTGTGGCCCCCACGATAAAGATCTTACCTTTGGTAACTGCAAGATTGAAAAACGGAGTAATTTGGACAAATGGTTGAGAAGTTATGAGCTCTAGAAGGTTTTGGGCTTTAAAAAATACCAAAAATTCCCTATGTGTTATGAGCAAATGACAAAAAATTCCAAAAGTGTTTGGTGGTATATATAGGATATAAGGATTACATCAACAAGGCCTAGTCGATGAGGCCTCATTGATGCAGTTCATGACCATCATTGACTTGGTCAAACTTTTAAAATATAAGGAATTTTTGGATGAGATTAGGATCAAATGGAAGCTCATAAGACCAAGAATAGTATGAAAACATGAGAAGAGGGTGTTGAAGCTCATAAATTTAAACAAATGGACAAAATTGAAGAAAATTTGATTTAGTGATGAATGAAATGAAAGATTAAGGAGTATTGAGTAGTTTGTGCAATGGAAAATAAGAAAGGTAGGATTGTAGGGATGTCAAGGTTAAGGAACCTTAATTAATCAAGCCAAGAGCTATGCAAGTGGGTCCTCCCCATAGTAGGCTCATGCAATTTTTGCCCTTGCATAACCTCAACTGAAGAGTCAGTGGGCCCCACAATTAATTAATGATCATGAAAAGTTAAAGACCAACCTGAAAGAATCCATTTAAGAATCCCAACACATTAGACCAAGACATGGAGCATGACATAGTACACAGAAATGAGGTAAGTTATGGTAGCATGGATGGATGATAGAGAAGGTAAAATGGAGTTCCAAGTTAAGGTCATAAGAAGTCCCTTGTGGAATTTGTGGTTAAAATAACCTAGGAAGTTCCATCCTTAGTCCAGACCAAAACCATTTGCTCTCAATGACTTTGCATTGCCACTCTAAGACTGATCCATCCACATGAGACACAAGAATTCTTCCACAAAACAACCATAACCAATGCTTATATCCCTTTTATTTGTCCAAGGGGTATGCTTTGAATTCCCATTGTTTTTTATTTTTTATTTTTTTTTGTTTTAAAATGGAAACCACACCATGTGAGGACTTATTTGTGTCAAAGGGGTGTGCTTTGAATTTCCATTGTTTTTTTTTATATTATTTTTTATTTTTTGAATGGGAACCACACCATGCAACAACGTTATTTGACTTCCTATTAGTGGTTGGTGTGGAATGGTAAGAACTCTGTGAAAAACACTCAAGCACTCAAGTAAGTAGAAGAGTACAAAGAGTATTGAGTCCCCTTGAAGTCATACCTTTACAAAGCTTTGAATCCTTCCTAATTCTAAAACTACCAAGGTTACCGATTGATTAAAAGTTTCTTTAATGAAAAGGGATCTCAAATTCTCAAAACAAGGAAAACCATAGAGTTCATTAGATGGACGGATGATGTGGACTCACTACCTATTTCATGAAAAATGAACCATGTCAAAGTCATCAGACATTAGAATTCAAAAATAGAAACCAAACATCGACAATCACACATTAAGCACAAACCATCATTAGTAAACAACAATAGCGGCACTGTGTCCTATGACAATAAAGTAAATTTATTAGCAAAAATGAGAAAATATCACAATTAAATGAAAGAAAGAAAAATAAAGTAAAATATATAAGAAAGTGTAAAATAATCAAAAAATTTTAAAGCTACTAAAGATGATGTAAAATTAGAAAAATTCAAAAATCAAAAATTTGTAAAATAAAAAACGTGAAAAATAAAAAGGTAGAAAAACTGAGAGGCCATGATAATGGTCAGCATGGATGGCCATCTCCCCCATGACTGAGTTGGAGGAAGGATATCTGAAAAATAGAACATGGTTGTCCATCTGTTGAAGTGATATTTACACTAGCCTATCTTGGTTCGAAGAAAGGCTTCACTTGTTGGATGTTGGCCAATTGCTTTTTATTTGGGCTATCAGGTTTGTAGATTATCATGGCCCCAGAGGGAAATGTTTGATCAATTATATAAGGTCCTTCCCATGATGTTTGGAATTTTTTCTTTTGGGGTACATGTGTGGGGTTCCAATAAAGAACCTTATCTCTTGGTTGAAGTTTTACTTTCATGATTCTAAGGTCATGAAGTTGCTTGTTGAATGTTTTGTTCACCTCATTCAAGGATAGGGCCACTAACTGATTTTCATCTAACATGTTTAGGTTGATCAATCTTTCTTTCTGTGCTAAACTTAGGTTAAGGTTTAGATCATAGGCTGTTGAGAGTGTACAAAGCTTAGATTGGATTGGGAGTGTTGGAAGTTTCCCATACACTAACTCATAGGGAGAATAGCCAATAGGAAGTTTTCAAGTTGAACGATAAGCCTAGAGAGCATTGTTAAGTTTTGTACTCCAATCCTTCCTATACTTTCTAATGGTTCACATTAGTATTTTTGTAATCTCTCGGTTGGTTACCTCTGCTTGACTGTTGGCTTGGGGGTGGTAAGGTGTTGTTAATTTATGTTCTACCCCCAAGCATTGCATTAATTTTCTAAATGTGGTACTGGTGAAATGAGTTCCATTATCAAAAATTAGTGAATGTGGCACACCAAACCTATTCACAATATTTTGTTGTATAAATTTGGCAGCAGTGGATGATGTACAATCAATAGTGGCTATAGCATCTGCCCATTTTGTGCAGTAGTCAACTACTACTATAATATATGCTTTCCTGTTAGACAGGAGTGTGATGGAACCCATGAAGTCAACACCCCATATGTCAAAAGGTTCCAGTGGTTGAATCCATTATTGAGGACCTTTCATGCGAGTGATCATCCCCTTGTCATGTTGAAAATGTTTACAAGACTTGACAAACTAGTGGGCATCTCTAAAGATTGTAGGCCAATAGTATCTTGCCATCAAGATTTTTATGGTCATCCATCTCCCTACATAGTGGCCTTTGCAAGGCCCTTTTGTGAGCATCTTGGAGAACATGCAGTTGAACTTTGTTAGGGACATACCAACGGATCAGGCCATCAGCACATACCTTATAAAGGTATACGTTGATTTCCATGAAGTATTTGACTCAATGAAGAAATTGTTGCTTCTTTCTAAAATCCAAGTCTTGTGGCATCTCTTGAGTGAGATGTGAGGATGCCATTATACCATGTTGCTTTTGCAAGTGTTTGTTCATTTATTACTCTAGTAAAGAGGAGTTTGTATGGAAACTAATTAGAGAGTGGGCTCTCCTCCTCTTTGTTATCCCATCTTAAGTGAGAGAGGTGGTCAGCAACCACATTCTGAGTCCCTTTTTGATCTACCATAGTGAGATCAAATTCCTGTAGGATCACAAGCCATGGTATGACATGAGGGCTCACCATTGGCTTGTTCATGAGAAAGTGAATTGCACTATGGTGCATATGCATAAATACTTTGTAACCCAACACATAGTGCCTAAACTTTTCTAGTGCATACACCACTATCATTAATTCTTTCTCTATGGTGATGTAATTTATTTATGCTCCCACAATGCTTTGACTTGCATAGTGGATATAATATGGACATTTCTTACCATACATTTGCATGAGCACTACTCCCAAAGCATAATTAGATGCGTCTGTCATGATATGAAATGGTTTGGACTAATTTTAAGCTGGTAGGATTGGTGTTTCTACAAGTTTCTCCTTTAATTTTTGGAATGCATGTTCACATTCCTTGGTCCAAATGAAAGTTGTATCTTTCTTTGTAAGCTCTACCAACGACTTTGCAATCTTAGAGAAATTCTCAATAAATCGCCAATAGTGACCAATGTGTCCAAGGAATGACCAGACATCTTTAACAATAGTCTTTGGTTGGCATGTTATTCCTTTGATGACTCTTATGTTTTCTAGGTCTACCTCAATCTCTTTTTGTGAAATTTGATGCCCTAGCACAATGCCTTCTTGGATCATGAGATGGCTATTTTTCTAGTTGAGCCATAGGTTTGTCTCTACACATCTCTTCAATACTTGCTCAAGTCGGTCCAAGGCTTGCTCAAAGGTAGCTCCATAGGTGGAAAGGTCATCCATGAGGACTTCAACACCACTACTAATTTGCTATTGAAAGATACTAAGGACCAAGCATTGAAATGTTACAGGGGCATTACATAGGCCAAATGGCATTTTACAATATGCGAAAGTCCCCCAAGGACTCGTGAATATTATCTTGGCCTAATCTTCTGATGCTATTTGGATTTGGTTATAGTCACTATAATCATCCAAAAGCTATAATAACAATGCCCAAATATAGTGTCTAATACTTGATCCACAAATGGTAAAGGAAAGTGATCCTTAAATGTTGCCATATTTAACAACCTAAAGTCAATGCAAACCTGTCATTTGTCATCCTTCTTTGATACAATTACGAGTGGGCCAACTCACTCACTATCCACGATTAAATAGATGAACCCCACCTTGAGGAGTTGTTATGTTTCCTCTTTGATGATTTGCTTCAATTTGGGATTTAGCTACCTCTATGGCTATCTTCTAGGCTTCATGGTTGGGTCGATGTAGATGCATTGTTGGCATATCCTTGGATTGATTCCTGTTAGCTTTGGATATGACCAAGCAAAGGCTATTGACCATTTTTTCATCACCTTCAAAAATTTTCCTTTTTTCTCAAGAGCAAGTTTGACATTATTGATGATCAATTTACCATTCTTTAAAAATGCATACTCCATACCGATTGATAAAGTTTTTAGTTCTAAGGGCTCCTACTTAAAGTGATCAGGGAATTCCAACTCTCCCCAATATGTAGCATCATCTTCATTAGAGAGTTGGAAATGAACTTGTTCAATTTTGTCCATGCTTTCAACATATGCACATGTTAGGATCTCAATTGGCTCCATGCATATTGTGCTAATATCTAAATCAATTATTAGCCATTGGGTGCCCTCCTGTTTTGTGGTTGTTGTGTACAAACACCTTTGAATGTTAATTTCTTACACACACTGATTGCATGCCTTAATGTATGTACTCTTATTGGACCAAATCCTTTACATGCAATTACACCCATTATCGTTATACATGATGCATGGAATACACTTCTTCTCAATCTTTCCTAGCTCATTTTCCTTAGATATTTCTAAAAAAAGATCCCTTATACCCATTCATGCATCAACTGTGCTTAACCAAGCTCTTCCCATAATGATGGGGAAGTCACTTTTGTAGTTGTTCACCTTGATTACCAAAAAATCAGCAAGATAGGACCACCCACAAACTGTGGTCACAGTGTTCTCTACTAATTCCAAAGGGACAATAATCAACTGATTTGCTAATTCTAGATAGATTTTGCTCTTCTTAAGAGGTGGTAGGTTCTAGGCCTTATACATATCATGGGAGATGAGGTTAACTCCAAACTAGAATTAAGAAGAGCTTTACATGGATCTTGTCCAAAAATTTGTAGATAGATGAGTGGACTTCCTAGGTCAAATCTTTTTTGTAGGAAGATTACTAGCCTTGATCCAGTTAGAAACGATATGGGTTAGCATTACAGTGTAGATCCTAGGTGGCACTTGGTTTGAGGAGAACTCAAAGGTATTTGATGCATAAGATGAGGGTGATGGGGATGTAGGATGATCAGCCAGAGTAGGTTATGAGGGTTGGAGAGGATTGTCGAGTTGGAAGAAAGGTCATTTCCTTGATTGATTATCTAGACCAGTTGGTTGAAAAACTGGTTGTGAGTGTATAACCCTTGTAACATTTTGTTGTTGTGGCTGTGGAGGAATCTCATCTTGCATAGATAGAGTAGGAGGTAATTGGGTTAAAGGTGGAGGTGTAGGTGTAGAGGGATGTGGAGGATGATATGGATATGGATATGGGTTTTCCCCTTGAGCAGATGGTGAATGTGTTCAATGGTACTTTGGAGGGTAATAGTGATGTTGAAATAATGCATGACTTGTAGAACTTCTATGGGAGACATGCTACTAAACATAGTACCCATATGGATTTGGTTTCCTATAAGGGTATTTTTGCTTTGGTGATGGCATTCCCCATAACTGTGGTTAGTGCCATTGTTGTTATTATTCATAAGGTTGTGGAGGAGTTCCATTGGGGTATTAAGCTTGTTGTTGCTAGTGGAACTGTCTTGGATTGCCTTAAGGATAAGGTAATCATCTTGGAGCTTACCTATGTGCTAGGCAAGGATTCAATGCATATACTCTAGACTCTTGTAAGTGTGACACCACAAGGCAACATCCCTTTGGATGTTCATATTGATAGATGTCACATATAGTTTCATCATTGAAGTAAAACTCCACAACTTCCTCTACTACAACAACTTTGCCCTTACCTCTTTGGTAAGCACATTTAGCTTCTTTTCACCTCCTATGATTATGATCACTATTTTGGTCTTTGGATTCTTTAGCAATCTTTAAAGTAGTTTGAAATTTTTCATCCAAAGAGTCCCATAACTTGTCAACCTTGGCTGAAATATCATAAACAAATTTTTGGATGGGCAAGGTCTTTCTATTCATCACTTCATCAAGTAGTAACTCCTCCTCATCATAAAATTTGACCTCTCGTTTTCTAATGAAAGGGTCCCTGTTATACTCTTTAGCACTTTCCCTTTTCCATAGCTCATATTCTTCTTTTGCTATTTGCTCAATTAACCTTTGGATGTGATGAGCTCTTAATTCATATAATCTTCTTTGGGAATACACCTTAAGGGTTCTTCTTGTTTCTACTTGAAGCCCATCTATGATGTGGCAAAGTTTTTCCCTCTGAGAGTAACCATGATCAGGGCATTGGTGTAAGAGTGAATGATATCAACTCATGGTGGCATCCAAGGGTTCATGTGCTCCTTGTTTCTAGCCTTGGATTTTCCTTCTTAGATTAGAAACTTTGGAGTACGTTTGGTATTTATCATTGAATAGTTCTAACATGGTACTTCATCTGTGGATAGATTCCAACTCTAAAGACTAGTACCAACTTTTAGCTTTCTTAATGAGTGTCCTTGGAAAAATTTTGTGCTTTACCACTCATTCTCTATGTTCTGTAAGGCACAGGCATCTTGAAAAGCTTGTAGATGTGTCTACGGATCAAAATTGTGTCCCCCTTTAAATCTTGTAATATTTTTCATGTCCAAGCACTTGATCTAACTATCCTTCATATGCCTGGTCAGGATTTTAATTTCCTTTGCAATGTTGAGCATACTTTGAGTCATTAATAAGGGTTCATCATCAACACTGTGTTGATGGCATCGATGATGGTTTCAACCATCCCTTCAATTTTGGTGGCCTTCACGGTCATTGTTATCTCAGTGATCACCTTCATTATGGTTGTTTCGATGGTAGTTTTCATGAGAACCATTAGATGAAGAGGAATGTTTAGAATCAGATGAAGAGGATGAAGAGGAAGGTACACCGCCACCACCACTCTTATTCTTGTAATGATCACCATCCTTAGATCCCTTGTTGTTGTAATGTTTACCTAAGTCCCTACCTTGGCTTTCACTTTTTCTTGAATCCAATTTATGAATAGTTGATTGCAGGGTTAGGTTCACACCCTCGCCATTAGTAGCAGGGGATGAAAATTCTCCAAGTTGAGAACCTTCTAAGGGAAGATCCTCATTATCCTCTTGATCTAGTAGGAACAAGGGGTTAGTGTAACATTTTTCCTTTGTAGCTTCATGGAGTTTCTCCTAATGTTGATCTCATTTATGTTGTGTTTCAGTGGGATAGTAGTTTTGAGTGTTGTATCCATTCACAACTTAATTTTCATAAAGATCTACTATGCCTAGCTTCTTAAGGGTTTTGAATAACATCTTGGGCATATATCTATAGGGGGACAATATGATGTTGCCCTCCATATCACACCATTGCATCTATTCATCTTGATGTACGATGAAGGTGAAATTTGGCACAAACTCATCTAGATGAGTGTATAGCACCTTGCATTCTTATCGGATTGGTGATTTGGTATCTTCAGGGCTTGTGAGAAGAAGAAGACAATTTGCAAAATAAAATAAAATTATCAATGTGTCTTTATAATATTTATGTATAGTGGGAATGATATTGACCTTTAGGGTCGTACAACGATATAATGGTATTCACTTAAATCTAAATAGCACATGTTCCACAACAAAGTCCTCGACAACAGTGCTAATGATGAGTGGTGAGGTATCCCTATGCCCAACCATATGAATCATGAAGTGTTCATGTGCAATCCGATTGACTTTCGCAAACTTTATCATTTCCGGTGCATTAGCCCTTTAGAAAGTGAATCTAGCCTTAAGGGCAATCATTTTTGATGAGTGGCGAGGTACCCCTACACTCAACCATATGAATATGAGCGTTACATGCGTGATCCAGTCGAACTCCATAAACTAAGTGCCTACATGCCTTATGAAACACTTAAGGTTAATCGTTCGTTGTCTTCCTAGACTTATATTTTTCATAGTTGTATGGTTAAGTAAGTCTGAGGTATGCGATTTTTATATCTTTTATGTTTTATCTCCTATGCTAATGAGGGAAAGAGTGAAGAGACTAAGTAACTAACTTTAACTAACTAAGTTCTAATGCCTAGCATCAGTATCCGTTCCCACTTGCCGTTCACACCCTGAACCAATGCAACCTTCTGGGATTACCAAATGCTATTCGTTATTGGGATTACCAAGCGTAACGCACGTGCTCAAAGCATTCGTACTGAATGCACTTAACTAGGAGTATTGAGGGTTGAGAGAGATTAATTAACTAATAAAGCATTCAAACAATTAACAATAATTAAAGTCCTAATTAGCTTAGTCCATGCATTGCAAGGTTTATCCAAAAATTTCATCTTTATTTCCATACATAAACTTGTGCTCAGGTACAATATTTGCTCGAATAAAGATCCGTTCACTTTGGGACTCCTACTACGGGCACATGGAAATTACTCTAACTCTGGAATGGAAAACCTGCAAGAGTTTGGCTAAGGTCTAAATCTAGATGGAGAAACAAGGGAGAGCTACTTCTTATTTATAGATTTGGTGATACGCTGCTATATTGCGTACGCGATATCGTAGGAGAAGACGTGATATCGCATACGATACATCACGTACACGATATCGCGGCCCATGCGATATCACGTCCCATCAGTTGTCTTCCCAATTACACTTGTGACATTCATTGGTATGGTTAAGTGTAACTAAGGCATTCAATTTTTGTCATTTTTATATTTTATAGTTGGGTGCTTGAATTGTAGATAAAAAGGGATTTTATTAACTAATCTAAATTAACTAATTAACTAATCACTTAACTAATCCTAACATAAGTATCCATGCCCACTTTCTGTACATGTCCTGAACCCACGTATCTACTGCTGGGTGACCAAGTGCTATGCTATTAGGCATACCAAGTAATAACACTACTGGGATTACCAAGCAAATGCGTGTTACGCTCAAAGTGATCATACTTATGTGTGTAATCTATCTTGTTTAATTGTCTCATTAACGTAACAACTAGGAAATATTTAATAATTAATTGAAAATATTTAGTAAATAATTGGAAATAATAAATGCATAAATAAAATAGCTAATCTATTCAAAGTGCTGCAAGGTTTATCAAAAAGCTTATCTTTATTGCTACACACATTGTTGTGCTCAGGTAAAACAATGCTTGAATAAAGATCCGTACACTCAATGACTCATGCAACAAGCACTTGGAGAAAAAAAGTTTAACTTTCAAATGGAAAAAATGCAAGAGCTCCACTGCAATTACAAGATACTACTACCATAAATTCTTATTTATAGTCGAAAATTAAGAAAACCAACACTGCATCGACAGGGCCTCATTGACACATGGTAAGATGCATCGACTAGGCCTAGTCGATGAGGTCGAGTCGACAAGGCCTTGTTGACGTAGCCAACTTAACACAACTCATTAGGTTCTTTTTTAATTTTTATTATTTTCAAAAGAGGCTATATTTTTTTTATTTATCTATTTATTTTTGAAGCTATTAAAAAGAACAAAATATTTCTAGTAATTAACCCTCCTATTCTTGGAAACAGTTTTTCAAGTATATGTGCATACAAGACATATAGCCAATACTAAGGCCATCACTTAAAGGCCCAATGCATATCTTGCTAAGCAAGGTCTAAAGAAGGTTCATAAATGAGCAAAAGCCTAACCTCTTTTCAAGTGGTTGTGCCAAGGCTCAAACCCACAACTTACCATCCAAGAAAGAAACATTTCACCATCACTTTAAATATCGACCCCTAAGACATATAACTAACATGATGATTCTTAAAGGGTGCTTTGAACTTGCAATAAGCTAACCAATTTGATGAGGTCTTAGCATAATGTTAAGTCTCTTGATTTGGAAACTCTGAGTTATGTGTTTGATTCTATAGACAATACTAAGTTATAAAGTTCTAATTTGACTATATGTCTTGGGGGCCAATATTATTTTTAAAAAATATTTCAAGTTCTAACACACCTCCCACCCCAAGAAAAAATAAAGCTAATAAATNAGCCACCTTTCATTGGCAAAACTATTTAAGGGGGGGGGGAGGTGGGGATGTAGGCGGTGGTGTGTGTGTTGTTTAAAAAAATTCAGAGTACATCATATTATCAAAGAGAGAGTCTAAAGAAAAATCCCAATGATTTTGGGATTTTCATCTTTACAATCAATCTTGAAAAACCTCCCTTCTAGAGTAGGAAAACAATAAGGCCTTGTTGTTATTTAGAAGTACCTTCATGAGTTTTCACTTCTTACTAAAGGGTTTCTTGTTTAGAGAAGGAGAGAACTCTCTCTAAAGAAAAAAGAAAACATTAATCAGAGATAAAGAAAAAATAACAAAAAAATTTGAAACCTTCCCAACCTTAAGCTTCCAAAACAAAAAGAAATTAATACTGTCGAAAGTAAATTAATTATTCAACTTTCACTCAAAATGTTTTCGCTAGAAATTGTAATTGAAAAGTGACATCTTTGAGAATCTAGTATTTGACACATGAAGAGAGGTCATAGTTATACTCTTGCTACTAGAAAATAACTACACACCGAAGCTTTCAAATAGAGTAAAGAACAAGTAGTTCAAGATAGTTCCAAATACAAAGAAATGAAGTAGACAAAGTAGGCTGATCATTAAGATTAACTATATTGATGCTTGGTTGAAAGTTGTTACAAATTCTAAATGTCCATTTCTAAGTATGATGAGTAATAGAACACTAAAAAAACATGAGAAAATGAGTCTTCACTTCTACAGAAAGGAAATTAAGGAGAAACCTTTTTCATATGTTTAAGATAAGTACCAATAGGAACATTTTAATGAATAAAACATTATATAAAAATACGAATTTTAGAAAATGTAAGAGCACTCCAAATATCTTTAATTTTTCTCATCCAAATGTATGATGATAATTACATTTTTCAATCCTCAATGAATTTGTTATGAATAAAATCAATATTTATGATAATCTCATAAGAAACTTTTGAATTAAAATGAAAAACATATTTGCCATCCTTTCAAAAAATATATGGAAAAGCTTGATGAAAATTTTTGTCAACTTTAAATAAATTCTAAAAATTAAAAAATAATTTTTTAAAATTCTTTTTCCTCTTTCTATTCAAACCATAGAGGCTAGGATCTTTGTTCCAAGTAATCCATCTATCATGCATACACAAACAAGAAACTACAGTGATGTTGTACATGAGTTAGAGGCATTAGTAACCTAAGCTCCTTCATTAAAAAGAAGCCACCATAGTCTAATTTATTTAAGAATATCTTCTAAAACTATAATATGATTATAATTCCAATATTTGCTAATCTTATTTCAAAATCAAAGGAATTCTGGTCTAAAAGAATTTGTATTTGCTTTATAGATTCTATAAGATCTTCTTCAACTTGATGCTTACAATTAGCAAATTGCTTTTCAAACCATCTAGCATAATTTCTAACTTCATTGCCACTTGTCAAACCAACCAATATCACTAGTAGTCTTTTTTTCTACGTTCCATATAAACTTCAAAATATTTTTTTTCACTTGGTCCTATGAACATGTTAGCATTCATACAAAAAAGATCATGCTTCCAAAAGGATGAAGAATTAATACCAAAAAGAAAAAATGCTAATAGGAAAATGATCTAACAAAGTATCATCTTTATACACTTCTAGTTTTCCTATAGGCTTTTGACAAGTGATGAGGATGCCCTATGTTGAACCATATAAATCACAAGCATATACACGTGATCCAATTGAATTTTATGAATGAAACTAATGTGATATCTAGATTGTTAAGGGTTGATCATAGATCATTGTCTTCTCACTTGGACTTGTGATAGCTTTATCACATATGGTATAGTCCAAGATAAGGCATATGATTATTAATGTTGTTGGGGCCTTGAACTAAACAAAATAATAACATAAAAATTAATTATTTAATCTAATTAATAATAATAAGATAAGTCTTAAGATAGCCTAAGAGTGATGAGTGTTCCTTCTCAGTTTGTCATACATGTCCTAAACTGACTTATCCACTATTAGGATTATGAAGTATTATGCTATTGGGTGAACCAAGCAATAACGTTACTAGGTTTACAAAGTGAATACATGTTTAAGCTCTAAATTGGTCATGCTCATTTCACCAATTAATTAATATGTATGAAAATGTAAATATTAACAAAGTACATAGAAAGTAACTACATTAAAAGAAAATCTATTCTAAGTCAAAGTAATACAATGAATATGAATTAATCTCAATCTTATTATCATTCATGGAATGTATCCAGGTACAATACTATTTGAATAAGACGTTGTGCAATTGACTCAAATCCATGTTGAAGGCACTCATTGACTATTTGGTAAGATTATGAAAGAAAACTGCAAGAGTTTGGTTATACTACTGACTAAATGGTGCCAAATACATGGTGGATGCTCACATATTTATAGGTAAATACGAAGGTTGCATTAACATATATGTGTTAGCATATCTCAATTTGCATCAACAAGAATGCGTCAACAAGGCTACATCAACATAACTATGATATAACAGATGCAATGTAGTATCTACGATGTAGTAGCCAATTGAGATACATCAACAGGGATGCATTGATGTAGATGCTATGTAGCATCTAAAATATTGTATCCAACTAATATAATTAATAAAAAATGCTTCATCATACCCCCACAACTCATCAAAAACTTATCCTTAAGTTATATAAAATGGATGAAGCTCCATTACAAAAATTGTGGGATGACCAAGACTAGATTGACTGACATTATAAAACTTGAGTGCTGCATTATAAAATTTTATTCAAGTAAATGTATTACAAAATGACAAAAAGACTAGACAAACATCAAAGCTTACAAAATTATAAAAGTCTTTAAAAATCCACCAATGATGAATCTTCATGTTGTCGCTAGTGGTGGTAGTTCTTCTATCCTTGGTTGTTATGTTTGTGCTTCTCTTTCTTATGCAAAAATTTTAAAGGATGGATTGAAATTTCTCCTCATTGTCCCATGGATTTCTAGTTATTGAACATGTGATGTTTGAGTTGTAGTTCTTATATATGTTATTTTTCCATGGGCATGTCCTCCTGATGAGACGCGATATCTCATTGACTGCGATATCGTGTACGCGATATCACAGTCCGCTGCCAAATCTATAAATAAAAGGTGGCACTCCCCNCATGAGTATGACTTGATTACAAGCATTGACAAATGTGTACGGCTAATCAAGGAATCGGCTACTCATCGCGATTAGTCTCTCTCACCCTCAACTCCTAGAATGCGGAATGAGTACAACTTGATTACGAGCATCTACGGGTGTGTACGACTAGTCAAGGAATCGGCTACTCATTACGTTTAGGTTAGTTAAGTTCCTCAGTACAACCACTTTGAGCACGTGTGTTACGTGTGGTGATCCCAGTAACAATTAGCATTTGGTAGCCACAGTTGCATAGTTCAGGGTGTGTACGATAAGTGGGAATGGATGCTAATGCTAGTTAATTTAGACTTAGTCCTTAGTTAGAGTTAGTTAGCTCTCTCAACCATTCACCTTGATAGCATAGGATAAAAACCATAAAAGACCAAAAAAAAATCATATACCTTGGGCTTACTTAACCATACACTATGACAACAACAAGTAAGTCTGGGAAGACAACGAATGATTAACCCCAAGTGTTCCATGGGGCGTTTAGGCATTTAGTCTGCAGAGTTCGACCGGATCGCGTGTGCTACGCTTGTTTCATATGGTTGAGTGTAGGGGTACCTCGCCACTCATCACCTCCTCTATTCTCCTCTTGACCTCTATTTCTTGCCTTGTAAAAGACCTTCAATCTTAGGCATTTCTTTTGGTATCATTTACAATCACCAAAAGATCAAAATTAGTTTTGATAATTTTTCCTTAATGATAATCCTTTTTGGATCTTTGGTTAGCTTAAATTTTGAAAAAATTTAACATTTGAACTCAAGGTGATTATGACATAATATTGCCAAGGCTCTTGGATAACTAAAATCATTAAGTTATTTAAGTCATTTTGATTATTTTTACTATTAGTTATCATACTGTTCAAAAATGGGGTATTAGAAAAATTTCAAAAACTCACATCCTTAGCCCCCATGATAAATGGGCTCAACTCTAAGAGCTTAAAAATTTTCAAATAGCTAAAATCAAAGGTCTAGTTTGCAAAATATTGCAAATGCACTAGAATATTGAAAATCACGAGGTTCTAAAATGGCCAAGAAATATTGAATTTAGAGGAAATTTCAATATAAAAGCATTAAAAATTAATTGAAATTAATGAGAAGTAGTCCCAAATTCATGCATGAATTTTGACAACCTATCCATGATTTCCTTTAAAATGTGAGGTTTTGGTTTAGAGCCATGATCAACAAAAGTCATGCAAGTAGGTCCTTCCCAAAGCAGGCTCTTACCATAATGCCCTTACATAACTACTTCTATAGATGTCCATGGGCATCTTCTAAGTTAAATGTGAATCATGTTTATATTCTAAATAACATAGTATCACCTTTTTTAGGATCCTGCACTATACTATACAAAACCATTAGGCACATAATTACATGTAGTAGTGAGGTGAATAATGGGATGAGAAGGGATTGCAAAGATTGGGATGTGAGGTACCATACTATGTTTACAATAGGTTATTGTGTCAATTATGATTAAAATAATCATCATACATATCTTTCCATATTTCAAACCAAACCCATACCTTTGCCAATGACATCACATTGTATCATACAGAACTTACCATTGTAGAACCACTACAACCAATGAAAACATTACTACTGAATTAAAGAAAATAAGGAAGCAATTTTGGTTAATTAATTACTGAAATGTTAAATTTTTGAGGAAATTTGATCCTTGGTTAGAGGGGTGTTTTCTAGAATGGGTAACATGTCTTTCCAACTCTATACCTAATGCTAATCCCAACAGAAGAGTACCTTTAGGTATGGGTAACATGTCTTTCCAATCACATAATGAGACTAGTCCAGGAGACCTTTAGGATTCCTAGAAGTAGCCTACCTTTAGGCATTGGTAACATGTTTTTCCAATGATACCCTAGAAATCAATTTATTTTGTAAATTTATTAATAAATGACTTATGCATTCATTGCCAAAGGACTATCTTCAAGCATGGGTAACATGTCTTTCAAGTAACATGACAAGGTAAAACTTTTTAAAAAACATGCATTCATCAAAATTAAAACATGATTAATGATATAAACACATGAAGTAGTAAGCCCTATGCAGGAAATACGAAGAATCAACAAATCCCCTTAATGTTATATCCTTTTCCATTCCCTCTTGGTTTTCCCCCTTTCTTCAAGCCATAATGATCATGATTTAATTTTAGTTTCATGTAAGAAGAACTATATTACTTTCATAAGAAAACCTCTTAATTATAGAAGTTGGAGGGATGGATGGTGTGGTCTCACTGCTTTCCATAATTACTTACCCAATTTTCTTGGTAGCATAGGACAAAAACCTAAAACAAGATGTTTATTTTTGCATCATGACTAGCAACATTATTAATAGAAACATAGTAAATAGCCACAAAACACAAAGGAAATGACTCCAGAAAATATAAAATTATAAAGAAGAGAAAAGAAACAAGAAATGGAATGCATATTAAGAATTCAAAAATTTTGAAAAAATAGAAAAATGTCAAAAATTGAAAAATTATAAAACAAAAACTGAAAATGCACTTATTAGTTCCTAATTTAAGATGAGGCATCTCCCCCATGACTAAACTCATAGGTGAGCATTCATAAAATAAACTGCATATTCCCTGGATCATACATTGTAGGTTTCTCATTCATCATCTTTAGTGATATATGCTTTCACTTGTTAGCCCATTTAATATAGATGATAATCAAGTTTCGATTACTTGGACACATACATCCAACTGAACTAGAAGGTATTTCTATTTGAGAGGGTCTAGATATGTTTTCTTCTTTTTTTTTATGTTCTATTTCAATTTTGGGTCTTCTTGTTCATTAATTTCTTCTAAGGTATGATTAGGGTGTAGGATGTTATTTTGTAAGTTCTCTATTTGGTTCATTTTCTTATGAAAAGAGTTGATAAGTGGGTTGGATGCTTCCATGCATCTTTTTGATAGTTTAGTATTCCCATTTTCTTACAATTGGGTATATTTTGGTTTAGTGGCTATTGTGTAGATATGATTTTGCATACACACTTGTTCCTCAAGATTATTATGAGTTGGTATAAGAATCTTGTTAAGACTTTGAACTTTTAAGCCATAATTACATCATTTATCATTATTAGTAATGTAAGAAATTTTTTATCTCTCCATAATGCCATGTGATGAAACACATTTTTTAGTCATCGTGATGTTAGGTATTCAATGTTAGGTACGTGATGTCGAGGTCTTGATGTGACGTTCAGTATCTAACATTGGGGGGTATATGCCAGCCCATGAATATAGAGCCTGGGTTTCCAATTTTGCATAAGTTTTAGTTAGTATTCAGTCAGAGAAGTGAAGCTCTTGTAGTTTATTCTCTCCAAAGTTAGAATATTTTCTGAGTGCTCGCAAAAGGAGTCTAAGTGTGTATGGTTCTTTGTTCAAACACTAATGTACCTAAGTGCAGCAATGTGATGGAAATAAAAATGAACTCTTTTGACAATCCTTGCAACACTAAGAATAATGTTTCCTTTAATGCACTTTACTTTAATGCAGTTCAATTAGGTAATTAATTTCTAGTTGTTAATGAACACAAGCATGACCACTTCAAGCATACATATAGTGCTTGGTAACCTAGCAACACTTAACATTTGGTAGCCTAGTAGTGCTATATGTGTTTAGGAGGTGTCTCGGAAAGTGGGACGGGTACTTGTGTTATGCTAACTAGGAAGTAGATGAATTAGATCTTAAATTACCTTACCTTTCATTCTTGTTCTAGGTGATTAAACTAGTCCAAGTGGGAAGACAACGAACTGTAATCAAAGCATAGAAGTCTAGATACCACAACTAGTCCCATCTGCAGAATTCAACTGGATCATGCATGAACGCTTGTGATTCATATGGTTGAGTGTAGGGATACCTTGTCACTCATCACCATGGTTAGCTTTTATGTTTTTTTAAAGTGGTAATGGTTATTGATTTTTCACATAGGATTATAAGGCATTTTATTATGCAGTAGGGGTTGCACCATATTGTCCTTACACTAGTCCAAATGAGCTAGTAGGCCTACTAGTTATAATTAGACATGTGGAAACTATCCTAAAGAAAATATGTTTTTGAGGCTTATTCTTATGGCTACTAGCACTATCATTCACTTGTATGCTCACAACATGAGTGACATTCTTTTGTTGAGGTTGTACTACCAATTCTTCTTGCATTGTTAGTGGTGGCATATGTTGGAGAGAAGTATGAGTATTGAGGATATGATAGATGAAGGACATGATGATGATTTCACAAGAGAAGTTGTGTCTTGAAGGTATTTAGGAGGATCATAGTAATGGGTTAAGGTATGGGCAGTAGAATCACTCCAAAAAATAGGTTTTTAAACATAATATCTAGAAGGGTCTAGTTCCTAATAAGAATATTGTTGGTTTCATGATGGCATTCCCCACGAGTGTGGATTTTGACATTATTGTTAATAGTAGTCTTAAGGTTAAGGAGGAGTTTCACTTAGATAGTACTATTGATTATAGGACTATCTATAATTGCCTTATGAATACGATAATCTCTTGGGAATTTTCTCTTCCATGAACTTAGGATTCAAAGAAAAAGTTCTAGACTCTTCTAGATGTAACATAATTGGGTAATAGCCCTTTGGATGTTCATATTGACAAATTTCACATCCATCCTCCTTTTATAAGTCTAAGTCTGCAACCTCTTACACAATTTCATGTTTCTCATTTTGTGGATAAGTGTCCCTGCATGTTTCCTTGTTTTTTTTCTCTTCTTTTCTTGGTCCATTAATTCTACCTACTTTGTCCTTTCCTCCATGATTTTCAATATGGTTATAACTTTTTCATTTACCAATTTCTACATCTTATCTATCCTTGTCCCAATCTAGTGATAACCTTTTGTATTGCCAAGTTTTTATGTGAAATCATCTCATCAAGAGCTACCTTGTCTTCTTAATCATAAATATGGATCTCCTTTTTCAAAGAATTGGATCCCAATTATATTCTTGTGTGCTCTCCCTTTTATATAACTCTCCTCCTTCTTTTTCCACATGTTCAATTAGCCTTTGTATCCAATAGGCTCTCAACTCTATTAATATTCCTTGGGCATAGATCCCAAGGATCTTCCTTATTTTGTTATGAAGCCCATCTATGATGTGATGAAGCTGTTCTTTTTAAGAAAATCCATGGCCTAGATACTTATGTAATAGAAAACAATATCTATCCAAGGATGCATTAAGGAAATCATGGTTCTCTTGCTTTCACTCTTGGATTTGCTTTTTTAGATTGAACACCCTTGAATTGGTTTGATATGTCTTGTTGAAGGTCTCAAGCATTGTGGACAATAGGTGGATTGAATCTAGTTTCAACAATCAATACCAACTTTCAACCTCTTTTATTAGTATCCTAGGAAAGAGCTTAAGCTTTTGTCACTTACTTTCAATATTTTATAAGGAACAAGCATCATGGAAGACTTGTAAATGATGTTGTAGATCAAAATTGTAGCCTCCCTTAAATTTAGAAATGTTATTAATATCAAGCTGTTTGATGTAGCTCTCTTTTTTATGCTTATGAGATATTCTAACTACTTCCTTGATCTGTATCATACTTTTACTTGCTAACAAGGGTTCATAATTGATGGGATGCGATATCGCATGGGCTATGATATCATGTACGCGATATCGCGTTGGCCATGATATCGCATCATCCCCCATGATATCACGTACGTGATATCGTGGTGTGCCATCATATCTATAAATAAGAGGTGGATCTCCCTTGTTTCTCATCTAGATCTAGACCCTTAGGGAAACTTTGACAGTTTTACTTCTCCAGAGATAGAATATTTTCCATGTGCCCACAGTAGGAGCTCCAAAGTAAACAAATCTTTATTCGAGCAGATACTATACCTGAATACATATTTGTGTATGGAAATAAAGACGAACTTCTTGGATAAACCTTGTAGTGCATGGAATAGGATAATTAGGATTTTATTTATTATTATTTACTGTTTATCATTAACATGCTTTATTAGGAATTAAATCTCTCTCAACCCTTCTCTCCTAGTTAAGTGCCTCAATACGACGACTTCAAGCATGTGTGTTACGCTTGGTGATCCCAGCAATGACTAGCATTTGGTAACCACGGTTGCATTGGTTCAGGGTGTGAATGGTAAGTGGGAACGGATGCTGACACTAGGTTAATTCAAACTTAGTTAGTTAGTTAGAGTTAGTAACTAGTCTCTTCAACCCTTCACCTTTCAGCATAGGAGATAAAACTGAAAAAGCTATAAAAATCACATACCTCAGACTTACTTAACCATACACCATGACAAATACAAGTAAGTCTGGGAAGACAACGAATAATTAACCTTAAGTGTTCCATGAGGCGTGTAGGCACTTAGTCTGCGAAGTTCGACCGGATCATGCATGTTATGCTCGTATTCGTATGGTTGAGTGTAGGGGTACCTCGCCACTCATCATTGGCACCGTTGCCAGGGACTAAGTGTTTGTGCACGAAGTAGAACATAGGAAATCACTCACATCGTTGGGAGCTTAAACGAACCCTTAAGGTTAATTAAACAAAAATTTACATAGCAGTTAATCAGCACACCGATAAATAACAATGTCTTCTTCTTCTAACAAAATCAATTCACCACCTAGGGATAATACAAAGAATAGTCGGTAGTCTAAAACACATATAGGGTGGTATATACTCATCTCGATGAGTATATACCTAATTTTACTTTTATTTTCCATCAGGATGAACAGATGTGCTGGAGAGACTTGCAAGGTAACATAGTGTTACCTCTAGATCGTGCAGTCCCCAGCATGCTTCTATGTGCTTTGGCACAGATAAGCATGACAGAATTATATGTTGAATACATTGTGGTAGATTTTGACATGAGGGATTACTATCCCATAGCCACACAACGTTTAAGGGACTCAAGGTAGCAGAGGCAACATACACTGTTAAAGGGAAAAGAGGTCTCGCACGTCCTAAGTGAAATTGGAGATGGTGAACCACTTATAACGGGTTCTCTATCGAAAGATGTTCCCCCTCCTAATGATAGTGAGGAGGTGGGGTATCAAAACCTATGATCCATGATACACAACCCTAGTTCTAATCCCAGTGAACACCAGCTATTCACTAAGGGAACAATAACACATGACAAGGAAGGGCACTCAGATCGTCATCACGATCGGGGTCGAAGCCACAGAAGAGAAGGTGGCAAACATCGTCATGGCAATGGTTCTCCTTATTCTTCCCCTTCTTCACATCATTCACCCTCTCCTTCCACATCTGGGTGCAGTCATAAAGAGCATAACAGTTAGGATAGAGGTAGACAAAATGAGAGACCTCGACGAGAAAGTCAAGAGAGAGGACAAGGGCATGAACGAAGGGAAAGTAGCGAACAAACGTAGACATCATAGATGTCATGAAAGAGATGATCATGATGAACCCCTACTTACAACTTGAAGCATGCTAGACATCATAGAGGTAGTGAGAATACTGACAAGGCATCAAAGAGATAGTCGGATCAAGCATTTAGACATGAACAACATCCCACGCTTTGAGGGGGGATACAACATGGATCGACAAAATCATTTACAGGAATTCCACGATGCCTGCACCTTGTAAAACATAGAGAACAAGTGGTAGAAACTCAAGTTATTTCTTGGGACACTCATCAAGGAAGTAGAGAGTTGGTACCGGTCCTTAGAACCGGAAACCATTAGGAGGTGGAGTACGATGTTAGAACTCTTCAACGATAAATATCAAATGTACTCCAGAGTGTCTAATTTGTGTAAGCAGATCCAAGGATGGAAGCAAGGTACTCATGAATCCTTTGATGTTGCCATGGGCCGCTACTATGCATTGTTACATAGTTTCCCGAGCCATGGTTACGCACAACAAGATCAAATTCACCACATCGTAGATGGGCTAAGGTATGAAACTAGGAGAACCCTTGAGACTTATGCCCAAGGGAGATTATCAAAACTTAGATCCCATGAGATTCATCAATTTTTGGAACAAGTAGCCAAAGAAGAAGGGGAGCTATGAAAATGAGAGAGCGCAGAAGAATATAATTGTGTTCCCTCTCTTCGAAAGAAGGGAGCGAGATTTTGCGATGAAGAGGATGAGTCACCACTCGAAGAGTTGGTGAATAGGAAAACCTTGCAGCTTCAGAAGCTAACAACGGAGGTGGCAGCTAAGGTAAATCAAATACAAGACTCCTTGGATAGTAGACTTGAACTTGTCCTGAAAATCATAGAGGAGTCTAAGGAGGAACGAAGTAGTGACAAAGACAAGAAAAAGCGGAGAGATTTAGGCCCTGCACGTGACAAGGGTAAGGGGAAAATAACTATCTCCAATGAGGTTGTGGATTCAAACATAGATAATGACGGTGGATGTGATATCTACCACTATGACCATCCTAAGGGATGTTGTCCAATCATCTCACATCTACAAGAGTCTGGGGTGTATGCACTTAACCTGAGACTTAACCAACGGCAGACACCCCGAATATTACCTTATCCCCAAGGTAACCCAAGATAGTTCCACCAACTATTGACGTACTATCCAAGTGGAACTTCACTGCAACCCATCAAGCAGTGTCAATACCCATAGTCATGGGGGATTCCACCGTCGAAACATTAATACCCTTACCGGAAGCTAGATCCATATGAATACTACGTGCAGTAGCCGATTTCTCCAAGTGACTCCATGAGTCACACAACTCCCCAACGTTACTACCAAGTTTGGGAGTACTTTAGAAGGACTCCTTCTCCTCCGAGAGATGCTCCATACTTGCACCATCCTCCAAATCCATTTGCCTCTCTTCCACCGGTAGTTCCCATACCTCCTGCTCTAACAATGCAAGGGAAACTCCCCATTCAACCGTAGCAACATAACGCTACGAGAGCTGTAAACATTCAACCCACTTCTGGTTCTAACTCAAATGGAACTAATGGGATGACATGTGAACGAATCATCATGACAAGACATAACAAAACTGGTGTTCATGACAACAAGAGTGAACACCTTATTACATTGACATCAGGCCTTATTTGGCAGCTTGAGAGAGAGAGAGAGAAAGAAGTTTCGTTGCTGCCAATGCCAAGATTACGCATTTTTTTGTTCATCCATAAGCGCACCATCGATCTTGCTCCTTGCATAACTGCTTTTATCACTGCTCCATTCCAAGTGTTCTCTCTAGATCCAATCCATTGTTTGTATGATTGCCATCTACACACACAACACAGTCTTATATTAGCAAGGGTAAATGAATTTCAATGCAGTGGATACCTTACTTCGGTGAAAGATCCATTGGCTGAGTTGTGGTATGGCTGATGTAAGTCTAGAGATATAATAGTGGTAACTACTGAAGATGTAGGGGTTAGGAGAAAATCGAAAAAATTGGGCCCCATACCCCCATGACTAATCGTGAACCTCCAGTAGCAATAGAATGGAGAAAGAAAAAGAACAAGAAAGATGAAGAAAAAGAGACAACTATAACGTCGATGAAATGGATGTCAAGATGGAAATGAACAAAATGAAATGGATTGCAAAAATGTTAGGGAAAACGAATTTAACTGGTGCACCAAATAGGAATGTCAATGGGTCCTCCCCAAAGCAGGCTCATGCCCTTAATGCCCTGACAAACCCACATTCAAAGAGTCCGTAGGCTCTGGGAATGTCATTTGGAACAAGAGTTAAACTCTTAACCGCAAGAATTTACCAAAAAGAAAATAATGCATCTACCAAGCTATACTAATGATACAACTGGCAATGAGGTGAACAATGGAGAACAGGATGGAGAGGAGAGAATGGAGTGGAATCCCAAGAATAAGGTGGTGTACAACCCCTTATGTAGTTAATGATTAATGTGACTTAGTAAATCCCATTCCAAGTCTGGCCTCAAACAAACCACTTCCAGTGACTTTGCATTAATGCATTCAACCAAACCATCCACTTGAAGTAACAAGAATGCCTTCACCCAAGAGCCACCACCATTCCAACAAAACAAGGAGAAGAGAATGGGAAGCGAGAAGGACCTTAGTTAGAGGGAACATTTTTATTTTAGTTCCATAACTAGTGCTTGTAGCCCAAATGATTATTTCATCTAAGGGGTGTGCTTTGAATTCTCACCTTTTTTTTTGTTTATATGTGTCTATGCGTGAGAACCACACCATGCAAAGACTTTGTTATTTTTATTGCTCAGCTTCCCGATGAATGGGTGACATCGAAACGGCAAGAAAACTAAATAAGAAAACATCCAAGCACCCAAGAGAATGGCCACAAAAATGCATCAAGTTCCCTTGAAGTCACACCCTTTTCAATCCTTAAGTCCTTCCTTAGTTTGAGAAATGCCAAGTCACCAATTCGTTATAGTTCTTATTTAGAAAGGACTATACATTTCTAAGCCAAGAGAGACCATAGAAACTGGTGGATGAATGGATGAGGTGAACTCATTGCCTGCCATATCAAAAGAAACATACCTTAGTATTAATATCATGACTTAAAGGTAAAAACCAAACATTAGTAGTTAACAAGAAAATAGTTCATACCATCATGAAGAACACTTATTGGGTGACAAACTTACATGGTGGATCACACACACATACACACACAAAATGAAAAGGTATAATGATGTTGTAAAACAAAAATAAGAAAAGTTAAAGAAATTTGTAAAACAAAAATGTGTAAGACAAAAACTCATAAAACAAAAACATGTAAAACAAAAACGTGTAAAAAAAAACTTGTAAAACAAAAACGTGTAAAATAAAAATGTGTAAAACAAAAATGTGTAAGACAAAAACTTGTAAAACAAAAACTTAAAAAGAACTGAGGGCCCCAAATGATTAGCATAGGTGGCCATCTCCCCCATGACTGAATGGAAAGGGAGAGATCCGAAATAATGAATGCCTGTTTGAATTTCTTAGAAGTGTCCAACTTCTCCCAATTAATGTTCTTAGATTAAGGGGTGGAAGTTGGCGAAATTCATATTCCAAGGTGTTTGTTCCATGCATGTTGTTCGGTTGCTCTTTCAACTAGCTATCAACCACGAGGTGTCTACTACTTGTGTGGTTGCTACATACAGGCACCTGTGAATGTTATCTTCTGGTGCACACCAGTTACATGGAGGAGATGTTAAATTTCGCATCACCCATAATTCCTGCATGTCATCACCCTCTAAGTCACTGTATGCGATGCATGGAACTTTCTTCTTCTCGATCTTTCCATAAATATTTACCTTAGATATCTCCACGGAAAGATCACGGATCCCTAGGTATGCATCTATTGTACTCAGCCATGGCCTTCCCATTATAAGTGGGAAGTCCCCTTCATTGTTGTTGACCTCTATCACCAGGAAATCAGCTGGGTATGACCAACCACACACAGTGGTAACAATGTCCTCCATCAATCCCAAGGGAATGATGATAGACTAGTCAGCCAACTCTAGTTGAATGTTGCTCCTCTTAAGTTGGGGCAGGTTCCAAGCTTGATACATCTCTTGTGAAATTAGGTTGACTCCAGAACCTGAGTCAAGAAGAGCCTTATGAGGTTTGTTCCTAGTGACTTGGAGGTAGATTAAGGGACTTCCAGGGTTAGATAGTTTCCTGGGAAGTTGGCCTACCTTGATCCAGTTAGTTACAGTATGTGTTAACATAACCGTCTGCGTTGAGCTTTGATTTTGGTTTGAAGGGAGCTCCAAAGCCTTGTATGTTGCAGGAGTGATCACAGACGCAACCGCTTGTTGTTGTGAGAGCTTGTCTAGGCTTTTGGTTCCTCTCTTTTTGCGGTTGTTAGAACTAGCAGCGGGTTAAATGTTTATGGCTCTCATAGCATTACGTTGATGCGGTTGAGTGGGGAGTTCCCCTTGCATTATTAGAGCAGGAGGTATGGGAACTACAGGTGGAATAGGTGTGGACAGATTAGGAGGATGGTATGGGTATGTAGCATATCTCAGAGGAGAAGGAGTCCTTCTAAAGTACTCCCAAACTTGGTAGTGATGTTGGGGAGTTGTGTGACCCATAGAGTCACTTGGAGAAATTGGCTGCTGCACGTAGTATCCATATGGATCGGGTCGCCGGTAAGGATACTGTTGTTTCGGCGGTGGCATCCCCCATGACTATGGGTATTTCCACTACTGATGTTGTCCAATGGGTTGTGACGGAGTTCCACTTGGATAGTACGTTAATGGTTGGTGGAACTGCCTTGGGTTACCTTATGGATAAAGTAACCTTCGGGGTGTTTGTCATCTGTTGAGTCTTGGGTTGAGTGCATACACCCCAGACTCTTGTAGATGTGAGATGATTGGACAACATCCCTTAGGATGGTCATAGTGGCAGATCTCACATCCACTGTCATCATCTATGTCTGAATCCACAACCTCATCGGAGATAGTTATTTTCCATTTACCCTTGTCATGTGTAGGATTTGAATCTCTCCTCTTTTTCTTTTCTTGTCACTACTTCGTTCCTCCTTAGACTCCTCTACAATCTTTAGGATATTTTCAATTTTACTATCTAAGGAGCTCCATACTTCATCTACCTTAGTCGATACCTCTATTGTTAGCTTTTGAAGCAGCAAGCTTTTTCTGTTCACTAACTCTTCGAGTGATGACTCATCCTCTTCATCACAAAAGCTCACTCCCTTCTTTCGAAGAGAGGGATCAAGGTTATATTCTTCCGCACTTTCCCTTTTTCGTAGCTCCACTTCTTCTTTGGCTACTTGTTCCAATAAGCGATGAATTTCATGGGATCTAAGTTCTGATAGTCTCCCTTGGGCATAAGTCTCAAGGGTTCTCCTAGTTTCTTACCTTAGCCCATCTACAATGTGGTGGAGTTGATCTCGTTGTGCATAACCATGGCCCGGGCAACAATGTAACAATGCGTAGTAGCGGCCCATGGTAGCATCCAAGGGTTCATGAGTACCTTGCTTCCATCCTTGGATCTGCTTACACAAATTAGACACTCTGGAGTACGTTTGATATTTATCGTTGAAGAGTTCTAACATCGTACTCCACCTCCTAATGGTTTTCGACTCTAAGGATCAGTACCAACTCTCTACTTCCTTGATGAGTGTCCTGGGAAACAACTTCAATTTCTGCCACTCATTCTCTATGTTTTGTAAGGCGCAAGCATCGTGGAATGCCTATAAATGATTTTGTGGATCCGTGTTGTATCCCCCTTTGAAGTGTGGGATATTGTTCATGTCTAAGCACTTGATCTGACTATCTTTTAAATGCCTTGTTGGTATTCTCACTACCTCCGTTATATTGAGCATACTTCAGGTTGCAAGTAGGGGTTTGTCATGATCATCTCTTTCATGACGTCTATGATGTCTACGTTGTTCCCTACTTTCCCTTCGTTCATGCCCTTGTCCTCTCTCTTGACTCTCTCATCGAGGCCTCTCATTTTATCTACCTCTATCCTCACAGTTATGCTCTCTATGACTATGCCCAGAGGTGGAAGGAGAGGGTGAATGATGTGAAGAAGGGAAAGAAGAAGGAGAACCATCATCATGACGATGTTTCCCACCTTTTCTTCTGTGGCTTTGGCCCCGATCGTGATGACAATCTGAGTGCTTGTCCTTGTCATGTGTTGTTGTTCCCTCAGTGAATAGTTGGTGTTCACAGGGATCAGAACCATCTCCAATTTCACTTAGGATGTGTGGGACCTCTTTGCCCTTCAACGATGTATGTTGGCTCTCCTGCCTTAAGTCCCTCATATGTTGTCAAGTTGTGGGATGGTAATCGCTCATGTCAAAATCTTACACAATGTATTTAGCATAGAGCTGAGTCATGCCAATCTGTGCCAAAGCACGGAGGAGCATGTTGGGGACTGCACAATCCAGAGGTAACACAATGTTACCTTGAAAATCTCTTNTCAGTGTGCTAATTAACCATTATAATTTTTTCTCGTTTAATTAACCCTAAGGTTTGTTTAAGCTCCCAATGATGTAAGTGATTTCCTATGTTCTACTTAGCGCACAAACACTTAGTCCCCGGCAACGGCGCCAATGATGAGTGGTGAGGTACCCCTACACTCAACCATACGAATACAAGAGTAACACGTGCGATCTAGTCAAACTCTGCAGACTAAGTACCTACACGCCTCATGGAACACTTAAGGTTAATTATTCATTGTCTTCCCATACTTACTTGTATTTTTCACTGTGTATGGTTAAGTAAGTCTGAGGTATATGATTTTTATGTATTTTTCAGTTTTATCTCCTATGCTGAAAGGTGAAGGGTTGAAGAGACTAATTACTAACTCTAGCTAACTAACTAAGTCTGAATTAACCTAGCGTCAGCATCCGTTCCCACTTATCCTTCACACCCTGAACCAATGCAACCATGGTTACCAAACGCTAGCCGTTGCTGGGATCAGCACGAGTAACGCACGTGCTCGAAGTGGTCATACTGAGGCACTTAACTAGGAGAGAAGGGTTGAGAAAGATTTAATTCCTAATAAATCATTTAAATGGAAAATAGTAAATAACAATAAATAAATTCCAAATTAGCCTATTCCATGCACTGCAAGGTTTATCCAAGAAGTTTGTCTTTATTGCCGTATACAAACTTGTGTTCAAGTACAATGTTTGCTCGAATAAAGATTCATTCACTTTGGAGCTCCTACTACGGGCACATGGAAAATATTCTATCTCTGGAGAGGTAAAACTACCACAGTTTCCCTAAGGGCTAGATGTAGACTAGAAAACAAGGGAGAGCTACCTTTTATTTATAGACTTGGTGGCGGATCGCAATATCGCGTACATGATATCGCGTCCCATCACCTTTCAAACAATCATTTATCCAATTATGTTATATGGATGAATAGTTTTTGGACCAAGTCTTAGTGTAAAAACTTGGAAGGCCATAGAAAGAAAATAAAAGATCTTTTTACTTGATGAATTAAAGGTGAAAGTTCAAACATCTTATTTCATGCTTTTATTTTTTGTTAAAGTGTAATATACTTCCTTCAAAAGTAGAACTTATTTATCAATTTATTGCTTATACTCAAAAACTAACAAAAACATAATAGATTAACTTTTCTAAAACAATTTCATAAGCTGTGATATCAAGTACACGATATCAGAGCCTTCCAAGCAATATTAGACATCCAATTTTAGCGCCTGTCTTGTCACCTATAAATAAGAGGTAGGCACACTTAGTTTGGAAATAGTTAGTTAATGAGTCTTAGTCCCTTACCCGAACTCTTGCCTTTTTCCCTTCTTAGAGTTAGAATTATTTCTAAGTGCCCACAGTAGGAGTCATAAAGCAAATGGATCTTTATTTGAGCATTGTGTACCTGAGCACACCTTGTGGCTGGAAATAAAGATGAACTTTGTGATAAGCCTTGCAACATTCATAATCGCTTATTTAATGTTATTTACAGTTCTTTAATGCTTTCCTTATTTAATTAATGATTTCTCTCTCTCTCTCTCTCTCTCTCCTCGTTAACTCCCCCAAGTAAGCACACTCAGTACAACCACTTCGAGCATGCATGGAACACTTGGTAACCTAGTAACAATTAGCGTTTGGTAATCCCAATAATGTTGCACTGGTTCAAGATGTGTATGGAAAGTGGGAATGAATGCTGGTGTTAGGACTATTTAGAGCATAGTAGATAAGTAAATTGAATTAGTTACTTAATTAGTTCACTTCTCCCTTTGTAGCACTAGGACATAAACATAAAAAATATATAAAAATCATATTCCTCAAGTTTACTTAACCATACAATCATGTCATACAAGTAAGCTTGAGAAGACAACGATTGGCTAACCCATCCTTGTTTTGTAAAGGCGCATAAGCACTTAGTCATTGGAATTCGATCAGATCATACATGGACGCTCGTATTCGTATGGTTGAGCGTAGGGATACCTTGTTGTTCATCATTAGCGCTATTGCTGGGGACTTTGTTGTTTGTGTGTTAGCTAGAACTTAGGAAATCTTCCCATCATTGGAACGAACACTTAGGGTTGGTTATCTTACAATTATTGAAATGAAAAGTATTGCACACTGAATAGACAATTATGTCTCCTTCTTCTTACGAGAGTCTTTCACTACCTAGGTCTGATACAGGGAACAATCAAAGATGTAGTACACATGATGATCCACCAATCCCCCAATAGTTTCGTGTGGGATACATTCATCCTGATGAGTATATACCAAACTTCACCTTTATCCTCCACCAGGATGAACAATTGCGTTGGTGTGTTGTAGAAGGCAACATAGTGTTACCTCTTGATCGCTCAGTCCCAGGCATGCTCCTTCATGCTCTCACACAAATTGGTACGCAGCACTTATAGGTAGAGTATGTTGTGCATGATCACAACTTGAGAGAGTATCAACCCACAAAGGCATAAGATCAAAGGGATCTACAACAAGAGAGACGTTATGAATCCATGAAGGGGAAGTTATCTCAAAATGTCTCGTATGTCATAGGTGAAAATGAGGGTGGTGAACCTACCTCAGGAAGTCTCCCACATAATGATGTTCCTCCTGTTGACTTCGATTAAGGGGTGGTGTATCAAAATCTTCACTCAACTATCCATAACCCAGATTATGGTACCAACGAACACAAAGGGTCTAAAAAAGGAACATGAACACATGATAAAGATGGACATTCTGATCGTAATCGGCCACGGCCATCGAAGAGAAGGAAGTAGGCACCATCATGGTGATGGTCCTCCTTCTTCTTCACCTTCATCATCTCCTTCAGGATCTAGATGTAATCACAAGGAAAAAGACCCTAAGGATAATGGTAAGTGAAATGAGAATCATAGACAAAGCAGCCAAGAAAGGGGACAAGGGCATTCTATAGAAACTCATCATGAAAGGAGGGAGAGTAGGGAATAACATAGGCATCATAGATGCCATAAATAGTATAATCACAATGAACCCCTACTCACTACCTAAAGTATGCTAGATATAACTAAGGCTGTTAGAATCCTAACAAGGCACCAAAAAGATAGTAGGATTAAAATATTAGACATGAACAATATCCCACTATTTGAAGGGGGATACAATGCTGATTCTCAAATTCATTTGCAAGCATTTCACGATGCATGTGCCTTGCAAAACATATAAAATGAGTGGCAAAAACTTAAGTTGTTTCCATGAACACTGATCAAGGAAGTGAAAAGCTGGTACCGGTCCTTAGAACCGAAGTCCATTCACTAATGGAGTACCATGTTAGAACTATTCAATGATAAGTATCAAACGTACTCTCGAGTGTCCAACCTATGAAAGAAAATCCAAAGATGGAAACAAGGTGGACATGAACCCTTGGATGTTGCCATAGGCCGATATTATGCACTATTACATCGTTGCCCAGGCCAAGGTTACTCGCAAAGGGAAAAAATATGGCATCTCATAGATGGGCTTAGACACGAAACTCAAAGAACCCTTAGGACTTATGCCCAAAGAAGGTTATTTGAGCTTAGGGCCCATCAAGTACAAAGATTGTTGGAGCAAGTTGCTAAAGAGGAAGGTGAGCTAAGGAAAAGAGAGAGTGTGGAAGAATATAATAGAGATCCTTCCCTCTAAAAAAAGAAAGTGCATTTTGTGAGGATGAAGAAGAGTCACCACTTGAAGAGATGGAGAATAGGAAAACCTTGCCCATTCAAAAACTTACATTGGAAGTATCAGTAAAGGTGTACAAAATGTGGGACTCCCTAGATAATAGATTTCAAACAGTCTGCAAAATAGTAGAGTCTAGAGAGGAAGGTAGTGATCGAGAAAGGAGAAAAAAGAGATAAGCTGAATATGCATGTAACAAAGGTAAGGGCAAAGTTGCCATTATCAAAGAGGTTGTGGATTCAAATATAGATAATGATGGGGGATGTGAGATATGCCAATATGACCATCTTAAGGGATGTTACCTTGTAATCTCACATCTGCAGGAGTCTGGGGTGTATGCACTCAACCCACGATTAAACAAAAGACAAACACTTCAGAGGTTATCTTATCCCCAAGGTAACCCAAGGCAGTTTCACCAACCCTTGATGTATTATCCAAGTGGAACTCCACCACAACCAAGTGATCAGTATCAATAGTGGTAGCACCCACAATCATGGGGAATGCCACCACCATGTCAACAATACCCTTACCATCAACCCGAACCATATGGATACTATGTGCACTAGCCAATCTCTCCACATGACTCTACTAGTCACGTTGCTCCCCCACCTTACTACCAAACCCATAAGTATTATAGAACTCCTTCTCCTAGGAGTGATGTCCCGCAAACATACTATGCTTCTCATTCAGCTACATCTCTTCCACCCTTAACTCCATTACCACCTGATCCAATCATACAGGGTGAGCTCCCTACCTAGCTACAGCAACATAACACTACAAGGGCTGTTAATCCTCACCCTATTGTTGGTTTGGACAACTGCATAAAGAAGAGACCCTTCTTTAGGATCGACAGTCCAACCAAGTCCTTACAATCACAACTAGCTAACTCTCCAAAGGCCTCACCATCATCCAAAACTTCGGAAATCCCTTCAAACCAAAGGCCACATTCAATGCACACGGTCATGTTAACCCATGCCATTACTGATTGGATTAAGGCTGGCCATCTTCCTAGGAAATTCTCTAATCCTGGGAGTCCTCTTATATATTTACAAATTGCTAGGAATGAACCTTGCAATGTTCTTTTGGATTCAGGTTCTAGTATCAACTTAATCTCCCAAGAAATGTACAAAGCCTGGAACCTGCCTCCACTAAAAAAGAGTAACATTCGTTTAGAGCTAGCCAACTAGTCCATCACTACCCCATTAGGACTAGTGGAGGATATTGTTACCATTGTTTATGGATGGTTGTATCTAGTCAACTTCCTAGTGATTCAAGTCAACAACTGTAAGGGGGACTTCCCTATCATAATG
>MNCI01011946.1:105393-121862 GCA_015680685.1 Gnetum montanum | reverse complement strand
GTTGTATCATTAGTGTATATTTTGGTTTATGCATTGTTTTCTTTTTGGTAAATTCTTACGGTTAAGACTTTAACTCTTGTTCCAAAGTACATTCCCAGTGCCTATGGACTCTTTGAATGTGGGATTGTCAGGGCATTACGGGCATGAGCCTACTTTGGGGAGGACCCACTAACATTCCTATTTGGAACATTAGTTAACTTCTTTTCCTTAACTTTTTGCAATTAATTTCAGTTTTGTTCATTTCCATCTTGACATCCCCTTTACTGATGCCATAGTTGTCCCTTTTCACCTATCCTTATTACTTCTTTTCTTTCTTCACTCTAATGCTACTAGAGGTTCGTGATTAGTCATGGGCGTACGGGGCCTGATTTTTCGATTTTTCTCCTAAGCCCCGGATTTTTTCGTTTTTCTTCCTAACCCCTATACCTTCGGTAGTCATCATCTACATTTTCCCAAATCCATATCAGCCATATCACAACCTAGCCAATGAACCTAAACTGAAGTAAGGTATTATTTACTTAATGATTCAATTACCCTTGCTAATATATGATTGTGTTGTGTGTGCAGATGGCAATCATACAACAACGGAATGGATCTGGTGCAAACACTTGGAATGGAGCAGCGCTGAAGTAGCTATGCAAGGAGCAGGATCGATAATGCGCTTACGGATGGACAACGAAAGGTGCAATCTAGGCGTTGGTAGCAACAAGACTCTTCTCTCTTCTTCTCTTCTATTCTCTCTCCTCTTTTCTCTCAACTGCCAAATGTGGCCTAATGTCATTGTAATAAGGTGTTCACCCTTGTTGCAATGAACACCAATTTTTGTCAAGTCTTGTAATAAAGACCCGTTCACATGTCATCCCATTAGTTCCATTCCCCTCAATAATCCCATACCTTCCTGATATCATTGTAAGGAACTCAAGGATGAGTTTTCATTTAATCATGGGGGTATGATGAGACGCGACATGCACTGTGCCACGATATCGTGTCTTTCCCTGCGATATCGCGTACGCGATATCGCGGTCCGCCACCATATCTATAAATAAGAGGCGGCACTCCCCTCATTTCCCAATCCTGGTTAGAAGTAGCGAAGTNAGTACGACCACTTCGAGCACTTTCGTTACGTGTGGCGATCCCAGTAACAATTAGCGTTTGGTAGCCACAGTTGCATAGTTCAGGGTGTGTCCGGTAAGTGGGAACGGATGCTGACACTAGTTAATTTAGACTTAGGACATTAGTTAGAGTTAGTTAGTTTCTCAACCCTTTTCCTCATAGCTTAGGAGATAAACTGAAAAAATACCAAAAAAATCATATACCTCAGACTTGCTTAACCATACACCGTGACACATACAAGCAAGCTTGGGAAGACAACGAATGATTAACCCCAAGTGTTTCTTGTCACGTTAAGGCATTTAGTCTACGGAGTTCGACCGAATCGCGCGTACACGCTCGTATTCATATTGTTAAGTGTAGGGGCACCTCGCCACTCATCACAGGTGTAGTAAATAATCAATTAACCATGGAAATAAATTGGTATAGTAGCATTCTTACATATCTCCTTACAAAAGAAACACCACAAGAGTTTGACGCTAAAAAGAAACAACAATTTCTTCATCGAGCCAAATATTTCATGGAAATTAATGGACACCTTTATAAGGTATGTCTCGATGACTTGGTCTGATGGTGTGTTCCCGATGTAGATCAATTACGAGTTCTTCAAGATGCTCATGAGGGTCCTTGTGGGGGTCATTATGCTGGGAGACGAATAACCATTAAAATCTTACTTATAGGATATTATTGGCCTACATTGTTCCAGGATGCTCATCATTTCATCCAATCTTGTGAGCACTGCCAACATGATGGGGAAATGATCGCTAGGATGGAGGGTCCACAACAATGGATTCAACCTTTAGAACCCTTCGACATATGAGGAATTGGTTTTATGGGGCCTATTAAACTAATGTCCAATGGAAAAGCTTACATTATTGTTGTCGTTGACTACTTTACAAAATGGGCAAAAGTAGTTGCTATTATGGATTGTACATCGTCTACCGCTACATGATTTGTTCAACAACAAATCATTAACAGGTTTGGTGTGCCTCGTGCACTTATTTTGGATAATGGTACACATTTTATGGGCATGCCTTTTCGAAAGTTGATGCAACGCTTAAGAGTTGAACACAAACTGACTACACCATACCACCCTCAAGCAAATGGTCAAGTCGAAGTAACCAATAGGGAGATTACGAAAATATTAACAAGAACCATTAGCAAACATAGGCGAGACTGGAGCACCAAACTGAACGATACTCTTTGGGCATACCACTCCACATGAAAACTCCCTATAGGCTACTCTCCCTATGAGTTAGTGTACGGAAAAATCCCAATACTTCCTATTCAAGTAGAACTTCGTACACTATCTACGGTGTGTGATCTCAACCTTGACCTTAATCTAGCACAAAAAGAACGGTTAATGAACCTTAACCTGCTAGATGAGAACCAATTAGTCACCCTATCATCTAATGAATTGCACAAGGCTTTTAATAAATGACGTCATAACCTAAAAATTAGAAAAGTTAAGTACCAACCGAGAGATAAGGTTCTTTATTGGAACCCCATACATGTGCCACAATGCACTAAATTTCAAACACTGTGGGAAGGACCTTATATTATTCATGAAACTATTCCTTTAGCGGCCATGATGATTTACAAACCTAATAGCCCAAATAAGAAATTTTTGGTCAACATCCAATAAACCAAACCTTTCCATGAGCCTAGAAGAGCCAATACCAATACTACCTCTGTTGGTGGACAACCCTGCTCGCTATTGTGGATCTCCTTCCTCCAACTCAGTTGTGGGGGAGAGGGCCACCAATGCTAATCATTCTCAGCCCTTAGTTCCTTTTGTATTTTTTTTAACACATTTTTGTTCTACATATTTTTGTTTTACACATTTTTTCATATTTACTTATTTTTTGTTTTACACCATCATTACCATTTTTACTATTTCTTTGTTTGTTTGATTTACTTTCATTCATCATACAATAAGTGCTCATGTTGGTGGATTGTCCTATAATGGTGTTGATTGTTAATGTTTGGTTTTTACCTTTGATTTTCGATGTTGATACTAAGATATGGTTTCTTTTGATAAAATAGGCAATGAGTCCATGTCATACATTCATCCATTCAACTCTATGATTCCCCTTTGTTTGGAAGTGTACTGTCCCTTTTTTCTAAGAAAAACTTATTAATGAACTGGTGGCTTAGTACTTTTTGAACCAAGGAAACATTCAAATGGATTGAAAAGGGTGTGACTTCAAGGGGATTCGATGCATTTGTGCTGACTATTCTCTTTGGTACTTGGATGCTTTTCATGAGTCTTCTACCATTCTGCTATTGACCAACTATCAGGAAGTTGAATGAATCTAAATAAGTCTTTGCATGGTGTGGTTCTTATGCAAAAAAAAAAAACTAGTGGGAATTCAAAGCATACTCCTTAGACATAATAAAGAAACATGGGCTACAAACACTGGTTATGGCACTAGAAAGACATGTTGCCCATGCCTGAAGGTTCCCTCTAACTAAGGCCCTTTCTCACTTCCTGCTTCCCTATCTTTCTCTCCTTGGAATGGTGGTGACTTGATGAACGCATTCTTGTTGCTTCATGAGGATGGGTTGGTCAAATGTATTGATGCGAGGTCACTAGATGTGGTTCGTGAGTCTAGACTTGGGATGAATTTTATTCAGTCACCTTAACCACATAATACACAAGGGACTTTACATAACCTTGCTCTTGGGATTCCATTCCATTTCCTCCTCTTCTTCTACATTTCTTCCCATATTCCACCTCATTGCCAATTTTATGATTAGTCTATGTCTTGGTTGACGCATTGTTAGTCTTTGGTAAACTCTTGTGGGTAAGTTCTTAACCATTGTTTCCATATGTCATTTCAAGAGCCTACAGACTCTTTGGTTTGCGGGTCTATTAGGGCATAAAAGGCATGGGCCTACTTTGGGGAGGACCCACTAACATTCCTTTTTGGTGCAATTATTAAGTTCTTTTTTAAAACATTCTTTGCAATCAACTATTTCTTGTTTCATCCCCATCCATGACATCCATTTTATTAGCTTCACCGTTGTTATTTTCCTCATCTTCATTATTCCTTCAATTTTTCCACCCTATCACTACTAGAGGTTTTCTCTTAGTCATGGGGGCCTTGTCACAAATTTTTCCATTTAATTACCTATCTCACCCCTACACCTTGGGTAGTTATCAGATAAAAACCTCTAACCTAGTATCTGCCATACCCACAACCCAGCCAATTCGCTTATATTGAGGCAAGGTATCAACTGCATTATAGCTTATCTATCCTTGCTAATTCGTGACTGTGTTGTGTGTGCAGATGGCAATTACATGAACAATGGATTGGGATAGGAGGAAGCACTCAAGATGAGATAGAGCTAGAGCATTTACACAAGGAATAAGTTTGGTCATGGGGCTATGGATGAACAACGGAATGCACATTTTTTACATCGACAGCAATGCACCTCATCTTCTTTTCTCTCTCTCTTTCTCTTCAAGCTATCGAATGAGGGTCTGGATGTCATCTATGTATAGTGTTCACCACAATGGGTGTGAACACCAATGTTATAATATGTTTGCTGATCCATTCACCAGGCACTTTGAGTCTGTTATTCCCTATCATTGTCAGTTCTCATTCAGTCAATAATCCCATACCTTCCCAATATTTTGTAAGGAACTCAAGGACGAATTTTCATTCAATCATGGGGGTATGATGAGCCACAATATCGGGGCCTTGATATCACATCTGTCATATTAGGTATGCGATATTAGAGCCTTCCAAGCGATATTGGACATCCGATATCAAGGCCTGTCTTATCACCTATAAATAAGAGGTGGGTGCACTTGGTTTGGCAATAGTTAGCTAATGAGTCTTAGTCCCTTACCCGAACTCTTGCCTTTTTCCCTTCTTAGAGTTAGAATCATTTCTGAGTGCCTGCAGTAGGAGTCATAAAGCGAATGGATCTTCATTCGAGCATTGTGTACCTGAGCACACCTTGTGGCCAGAAATAAAGATGAACTTTGTGATAAACCTTGCAGCATTCAGAATTTCTTATTTAATGTTATTTATAGTTCTTTAATGCTTTCCTTAATTAATTAATGTTCTCTCTCTCTCTCTCTCTCTCTCTCTCTCTCTCTCTCTCTCCTCGTTNNNTAACTCCCCCAAGTAAGCACACTCAGTACAACCACTTCGAGCATGCGTGGAACACTTGGTAACCTAGTAACAATTAGTGTTTGGTAATCCCAATAATGTTGTACTGGTTCAGGATGTGTACGGCAAGTGAGAATGAATGCTGGTGTTAGGACTATTTAGAGCATAGTAGATAAGTAAATTGAATTAGTTACTTAATTAGTTCACTTCTCCCTTTGTAGCACTAGGACATAAACATAAAATATATATAAAAATCATATACCTCAAGTTTACTTAACCATACAATCATTTCATACAAGTAAGCTTGGGAAGACAACGATTGACTAACTTGTCCTTGTTCGTAAAGATGCATAAGCACTTAGTCCTTGGAATTCGACCAGATCGTACATGGACGCTTGTATTCGTATGGTTGAGCATAGGGATACCTCGTCACTCATCACAATTCTTGATGACATAAAAGACCAAGGATGGTATTTTCATGGAATACAATAGTTGAAGATTTGAGATATCTCATTGGAGAGATAAAAAGTAATCCAAAATACATTCATAAGTTGGTTTGACAATGGATTTTAACAAACTTATGGTCAAATGTAGAAGGCTAGAAGAAAATTTATTTGGAATGCATAAGAGGTAATCAATTAAGCTTAGAAGTTCACTATCTATCAGCTATACTACTAATATAATATTGTATTTTCATCAAAAAGCTGCATTTAAGTTCACAAAATATTGAAGATGAGTAGCATTTTTTGTTAGTTTTCCTTAACTTTTGAGATAAATATAATATTGCATCAAAATGTCTTTATGATCTTTTCTTGTTACAAATAGTGTTAACAGTCACTTTGTTACTTTAATATTTAATTTTCATGATACAAATGTAATATCTCTCCAATAGATCCTTTGAGTCTTCAAATATAATAAAACATTAATTTCAATTTTAATAATGTGTAAATTATTAGCCTACTACCTAGCATGTTGAATTTAGATTATAATAGATACCATTATTAAACCTAAACAAATAAGTTTTGTAAATGTAGCCAACCCCATTTTGTTGGGATAAAGATAGGATGATGAAAATGAAACAAGTTTTGCAAAAGTTATATATAACTTAAATCATGTAATTGTAACTTGGAAAAAAATGTAAAGAACTTTGAATGAAGATACAAGACTTACAAACTATGTAATTCTATGTTAAACTTATAGAATTACAAAACTAATTAATTTGAATGCAAAACATATAATAGAATTGAATAAGATTTTATTATTATTAGGATTTGATTGCAACTTAATTATCTAATTTGTATCTTACTTATAGATGCAAATACTCAAGTTACTATAAATTTTAAATTATGTTCCTCTTTGTCCTTTGGTAGTGAGTATATTAAGGTTATCCCTTTTCTTCTTGTATTTTCATTATTGTAGTGGACTTTGATTTCTTCATTAAGCCTCTATCTCCTTATACTTTTCAAGCTTTATAATCCAAACTATACTTCCTATCATCTCCTTAACCAAACTTGCAAGGAGTATAGAAAACCATTGTAATAGCAATACAAGTAATAACCATAATAACAACTACTTATCTTAGTATAAAGGAGAAATGCCTCAAGCCTAGATGGACAAAAAAGTATTAGCATCAGGTTGGTAGGTGACTATAAAACTATGTCAAAACTTATGGATGAGGCTTTTTTCAAATAAAAATACTTAAAACAAATTAGTAGAAGCAACATAAAATATATGAAATATAATTATAATATAAGCATAAAGAATGCTAAAATAGAAGTAACAATTCAAGGTTAAGAAGTCTTTCCTCGTAAATACTTTCACCACTTAGTATCACTACTTTTATCATATCATGAAATTGATAAAGTTATAACAAGTAAGATTGAGGTAGGATGATCAAAATTGAGACAAGCTAGTGGTGTTATATGCAATAAAGCTAAAGGAAAAATTGTATAGAGTAGTAATTAGATTTGCTATCTTATATATTGTTGAATATTAGACAATACAAAAGAGCCATGAACAACAAATCAATATGGTATATATGTGCATGCTTAGATAGATGTTAAATGTTATAAGAAAGATAAATTACATAGTAGAAACATTAGAGGAAGACTTAAGATGTTTTTAGTTCAAATAGACTACAAAAATGGTATCTTAGATGGTTTGTGTATTTGCAAATAAGATCAAATAATGATGCTATTAAAAAAGTTTGCTACATCATAACTTCTTAAAAAACCATTAAAAGAAATATAAAAAAATAAATGAAAAAATATTATTAAAGATAATATGAAGAAATTGTAAATAAACAAGGATATAACTTCTTATAGATGTGAATGGTAAAAAATAATTTATGTAGCTAACCCTATTTTATTGGAACAAGGCTAAGATAATGATGATGAACATTAGAAAAGAATATCATATATATTTCTAACATTACATTTCATAGTAAAAAGTTGCTTGCTTGGAAGTTTTCCTATGATTATTGTAACTAATTAAATTTTTTAAGAAGTAGTGAGACCTTGNTTCCAACTTATGTAGTAAGAAAGAATGAAACTTTATTCATGAGTTTCATAAGAGATATGACGAACAAGTGAAANTCTAAGAATGGAGATCTTTAACATATTGATAATTGAAGACATACTACTCTTTAGCTAAATGCATGGCTTGCCACATTTAGAAGATTATAGAGCATATCATCAAACCTAAGTAAATAGGTTTTGTTAAAGTTAGACATATCTCAAATAATGTTATTGCAACTTGGAAGGGAATGCAATGGCCTTTTGATACTAACCAGGGCATTGCTTTATTATGTTAAATTATACCAAAGCGTTTGACATGATTGCTAGAGGTAGGTNATATTATGATGAATAAGAAAGAGTTAGTTTCATTTGAAGAACTGATGAGTAAGTGTCATCTAAGATAAGAGTGATTACTGCAACACAAGATCCAATTTCTTGAAGAAGAAGAGAAGATCTAAATCATGCCATATGTAGCCTAGTCAAGTTTCTTGAACAAGAAGAGAAGATCATTTGAAAGATTAAGGTGGAATAAAAGAAGAAAGACTTACAAGGTGTGAAACATAATTACAGTAAAGTTAAGTCAATGACAAATTAGCAAAGTATAAGAGGAGTTTTTCAAGTTAAGTTTAGGAGAAATTTAACCAAGTACAACGAATAATGTAAAGCTAAGTTTTTTAGAAACGTAATGAAGTATGAAGATTTGGTTGTAATAGGTTAGAACATAGACATTCTTAATACAACTAATGTAATGAAAGATAGTAAGAAGGATCTTTATGAATGAATAAAAGAAGTATGAAGATGATACAAATGTTAAGTTTATGTTGCAAATTCTATAATAATCCTCAAAACATTGATTCTAATAAATTAGAGTTATCTAAGAGCATAAAAACATGCCTACCTCTAGCAATCATGTCAAACGCTTTGGTATAATTTAACATAATAAAGCAATGCCCTGGTTAGTATCAAAAGGCCATTGCATTCCCTTCCAAGTTGCAATAACATTATTTGAGATATGTCTAACTTTAACAAAACCTATTTACTTAGGTTTGATGATATGCTCTATAATCTTCTAAATGTGGCAAGCCATGCATTTAGCTAAAGAGTAGTATGTCTTCAATTATCAATATGTTAAAGATCTCCATTCTTAGAAAGAAAACAAATCACACTGTTATTAATATTTTTACTAAGAGAAACTTTTTTAATAGCTTCTTGGAAAATATGAAAGAGATAATCTCTAACAAGGTCTCACTGCTTCTTAAAAAATTTAATTAGTTACAATAATCATAGGAAAACTTCCAAGCAAGCAACTTTTTACTATGAAATGTAATGTTAGAAATATATATGATATTCTTTCCTAATATTCATCATCATTATCTTAGCCTTGTTCCAATAAAATAGGGTTAGCTACATAACTTATTTTGTACCATTCACATCTATAAGAAGTTATATCCTTGTTTATTTACAATTTCTTCATATTATCTTTAATAATATTTTTTCATGTATTTTTTTTATATTTCTTTTAATGGTTTTTTAAGAAGTTGTGATGTAGTAAACTTTTTTAATAGCATCATTATTTGATCTTATTTGCAAATACACAAACCATCTAAGATACCATTTTTGTNATGGAGATGATGTTTGGATGCTCCTTTTAAGAAACCAACTTATGCAAGGAAAACCTAAAAATGATAATGATTAATCTTCTAATAACTTTCTTTATTGTCTTTTTTTCCCTAGGTTATTTCTATTCCTAGTCCTCTAATTCTTAAAACAAATTTGGAATACATAGTAGAAGCTTAGTAAGTATTGGAATTATAATCATATTATAGTTTTAGAAGATATGCTTAAACAAATTAGCCCATGGTGTTTTCTTTTTAATGAAGAAGTTTGGGCTATTGATCATCTATATTGTATACTCAATAAAGCAAGTTTGGTATCATTGCAATTTTTTGTCTACATAAGCAAGATACATGGATTACATGGAAAGAGTCTTCTAGCCTTTATGGTCTAAATAGAAAGAAAAAAATTGAAAAATTAAATTTTGATATTGAGAATTTATTAAAATTTAATAATTGTTTGCATCAAGCTTTTTGAGACATATTTTGGTATTTTGAAAGAATGGAAAATCTATTTTTTCCTTTTAACTCCAAAGTTACGTATGACTATTAGAAAGAACAATTTTATTCATAACAAATTCAATAAGATTTGAAAAATGCGATTATCACTACACTTTTGGATGAGGAAAATTGAAGATATTTGATGAGTTCCTACCTTTCCATAAATTCATATTTTTTATGATGTCTTATTTATCAAGGTCTTCCTCTCAACACTCATTTTAAGCATATAGAAATCATCTCTCCTCATTGTCTTCTTTATGGGAGTAAAGACACATTTTCTCATTTTTTTTTGAGTGTCCTATTTCACAATAATGCTTGGAAATGGACATCTAGAATTTGTAACTTCCAATCAAGCATCAATGTTATCATTCTTGGTGATCAATTTATTTTGTATACTTCCTTGCTTTCCATTTGGAAGAGTCTTTGGCTTCTTGTTGTCTATTATATTTGGAAGCTCTAGTGTGCAATTATTTTCAAGTAGCAAGAGCATAACTACGATCTTTCGAGAGTTAAATATCATATTTTCAAAGATGTCACTTTTCAGTTACAACTTCAAGCAAAAAAGTTTCTAGTAATAGCTTGAACAATTAATTTGTTTCTTGTAATATTAAATTTTTTTTTGTTTTGGAGGCTCAAGAAAGGGAAGCTTTCAACTTCTATTGTTATTTGTTCATTATTTCTATTTTTATGTTTTCTTTTGTCTTTAGAGAGAGTTTTCTCTTCCCCTTTACTAGAAACCCTTAAGTAAGAAGTGAAAATTCTTGAGGTTTTTGAACAAAGGCAAAACCTGATCCTTTTCCTGCCCCAAAACAAAGGTTTTTCAAAGGTAATTTTAAGGATGAAAACCTAAAAAAGCATTCCCAAAACCATTGAAAAAAATTTCTTTTATTGATCTAATTTAGATTTTAAGCACAATGTTCACTTATTAAGGGTATTTGAAAATTCTTTGAGTTCTTTATGCTGAATCGTGTATCCACAAACAAGCTAGCAGTCAATAAAACATGGGGGTTTGGAATATTGGACAGGACCAAGTTATCTTTCCCACTCACCTTTATGAAATTGCTTGGTAAGCATACACACCTTGCCTTTTTCTTTGCCTTTGAATGTGAAAACTTGACTTCTACCCTTTTCCTGTCCCTGAAATGACTTAGGGGCCTTAGTAATACAACAAAATTCAACGTTCAGGACTTTTTATCATTACTGAACATTGAATAGCAGAAATAAAACTTGAGAAAACCAAAGCAATTAAAATACACCGATGATTCTACATTCAAAAGGAAGAAATTTTAGCCAGGCTAGCCCAGCCCAAATACGGAGCGAATATCTTGTCTGCGTGGATATATATCTTGTGGATTGTCGGCCGAAGATGGATTTGGATTTCGAGAGCGACTGCAACACCAATCAACTAAAAGATGTGCAGACTTGTTATCCTGATAACTCCAACACCCCACTTTGACCAATGAAACCACGTTTATCTGCTTATCGCCAAACCATGTGACCCAACCAACATGAATACGAATTCCCCCTTCTTAAGATTGAAGTCCCATTTTTGCTTAGATTTTGCCATGACGCTTTGTTTTCAATTTTGATCCTCAACAGGATTTTGTGTGTGATAATGGCTGCCTGCGCTTCTGGGTTACAGAGAACCAGGTTTGTGGGTGCATATGCAGTTGCAGAGCATTCCACCTCCACCACTAGTAGCAGCAGCATCAGCAGCCATGGAGGCCGATACTGTAAAAGCAAAGACAGAGCAGAAATTTCGATATCTCAGCCAAAATCCCAGAAGTTTTTGCTGAGATTGAGGGAATGGAAACGGATGATGCTGATGAAGGAAAATTATTATGCAGGGGTTCATGCCAAGAACAAGGAGGAGGAGGAGGAGGAGGAGGAGGATGTGGGTAATAATCGACTGTTATTGCAGGATTTGCGATGGATCATGCCTGTGAATTATATGTCTGTCAACGTGAAAGAATCTTCGGCTCCATCATCTCCATCTGCAACGCAGATTCAAGAACGTGTGGAGAAGCAGGATTTCTACGCCAACTGTGGCTATGCAATTCGCCTGCTTCGGGAAGAACTTCCAAGCATGTTCTACAAGGAACTTACTCTTGACATTTACAGGTACGCCTAATTAATTAAGCCATGCATGCCTCAGCCTCAGTCTGGCTCCTGCTCCTGTTTCTGCTGTTGCTGGATTGTCTTGATTTTTCAAATTACATTCAATAACCTTGTCCATTCATTTCATTGGACATCATCCTTGATTTTTCAAATTACATTCAATAACCTTTTCCATTCATTTCATTGGACATCATCATAATCAGTGATCATAATCAGTGATTAGGGATAGAAGGTGCTTGTTTCTCAGGTCATGATAATGTGTTTGTTCTTGGGCTTGAAAAGGGTAGGCTTTTGCTCATCCACTGGCCCTCCATCTTTCCTGCAGACCTGCTTAGCAGATGAGCATTGAGACTTGCAGTGATGATCTTTTCATCCCTTTTTAAAAAAAGATTACTTGGAGTCTCAATGCTTGTTCTGCGCAATCAAGTAAGGTCTTCTGCGCAATCAAGTAAGGTCTTGGAGGGCTAGCAGATGAGCAAAAGCTTAACCTTTGCTCAACCTCTTTGGAGTGACGGCACCAACCTCAATCCCAACCTTGCCACCTAAGAAATTATATGGTTCGTTTATTTTTCTGGTAAAATCATATGAATTTAGTTTGTCTAGAGAGAAAATATCCAATTTAAACATGCAGGGCGTATACATTCAGATTGGGAATTTCTGACGTTTCAGCCTTTCTTACCATCATAGCCCCCCTTACAATGTAAGGAACTAGCACGTTACCTTCTTATGGCATGAACCAAATATAGCTTTATGCTCTGAAAAGCAGATATCTTCACCATCTATCTCATATTTTGAGAAATTCTGCTATTGCCATGGTTTTCTTGCCTTTCTTTTAATTTATTTATTTCTCTTTCTTTTTCTTTTTAATTCCTTCCTTTTCTTTTACCATTTTTTACCTTGGCGGCTGTATTGATCAACATAGAATTTGATAGTTGTAGATAGGTCAATTGTGTTTATCCATGAATGTATATTATGCGACCGTAATTCATGTAGGTACCGTGGTTCTCTCTTGTATAGGGTTGGATTACATGAATTATCTTTTTGCTACTGCTCTGGCTCTGGATTTATTATTAGACATCAGTGGAATATAATGGTAATTGCAAATTTAGTTGATTTGTTGGGCATGTTTAGAATTCTAGGTAATTTTCTTAAGGATTTTTCCAAAACTCATAGCAAATATCTACGGTTCAAAAGATTCAAGGGAATATACGGAAGCAATAAGATTTCAGTTTCAATTATTTCTTGTATAGGATTTTCTCCCGTTTCTTTTTTTTGGGTCTTCTCTTCAGTTCTGATATTCCTGATAAATCTATGTGGGTTACTATTCCAGGGACGATATCGTCTTCAAGGATCCAATGAACACGTTTGTAGGCATTGACAAGTACAAATTCATGTTTTGGTCATTGAGGTTCCATGGCAAAATGCTGTTCAAGCATCTGTGGGTGGATATTCTAAGGATGTGGAATCCTTCTGACAATGTGATCATGGTTCGCTGGACTGTTACTGGAAATCTCCGGCTTCCATGGAAATCTTACGGTCGTTTTGATGGAATTTCACAGTATAAGCTTGACAGCAAGGGCAAAATCTATGAACACAAGGTGGATAACGTTGCTTTCATTTCACAGACAAATTTCCATCCTGAAATTGCAGAAAATTTCATGGCTGTTTTGGCGTGTCCTCCTACAGCTAGACCTACCTACTTTCAAGCCACCACCACACCTTCTTCACCATTTGAATTTTTAAATATTCCATGTTTGATCAGTGAGTCATTGGATAGGAATAGTCACGCAAACTGTAACAATGCAGAGTAAGTCCATGGATATGTCCAGAGTTTTATCAACAAAAACATTTTCGTTTATTTTGTTGTATAAAGTAAAGTTGCCACAGAGGAGTTCCAAGTTCCAACAAGCTTGTCTTGTATATTATCAGTATAAGGATGTTAAAGGACTGTATTATATATTTATATTCATTTTCCCCTGTAAGAGTCCAGACATGTACTATTCTCCATATTAATACAGAAAATTACAAACATATCATAAACATTAGTCACGAATAAAGATATTAAAGTTGTTACATGATAATTAGTTTTATTATTCATTCTGTTAGAAGATTGGTGGATGAGCAAAAGCTAAATCTCTGTGACTTCATTCAGGTTCAATACAAATTCTAAATTTAAAATTTATTACTTTATTTGTCATTGCTCTGAAGACAGGACATGCTTTAATTTTTTAATTAATAGATATTAAAATCTTCAACTGAATATAAAACAGCTTTTATTAAACTGCCCTGAAGGATAAGCAGCTAAGTTACAATAAGCGTTTACATGAAAAGCAAACGGTTTTGAAAATGAGGAAGATATTTCTTAGATTGTCCAGGGATATGGCTGGGATGCATGGGCATGAAGCTTCAGGGTGCTACAAAAATGTTCAATTTACAGAGATACGATTTCATGATAAACATAAAAAAAAAAAGCCACCAGGGGAGAATATGTTGGCTTATCCAGAAACTAAAATTTTATTATGCTTTTTAGATTTATTTAAAAACATACATATAATAAGTTTTGAAAACATCCTTGAAACAATTTAGACCATTTCTTAATTTATACACATCATCCTTGCGAAGGGGTTATGCTAATGCTATAAGTATCGTTCCAATTTTATTGGATGTCTCCGATGAAGAAACGTAACAAGGATGATCGAACCCAGAATTACCTAATAAAGAGTAGCATCTTATGGCCTTTATTTTATGAACATGACTAACCTAAAAACAAGGTATGCTAAAGGTTTGATAAGAAAGAAAGAAAAAACAATGCATCACCTTAATGAGAAGAAAAGAGGAACAATATAGAGACAAGATCTACTATTGATTCTTTTTTCCCTCTTGGAGACTATACGTAAAATAAATTTTTTTGATCATTTCCATTGGGTTCTATTATTTTAAGATTGAACTTCTAGGTGTAAAAAGTTTCATTTGATTATCAAATAACATGGTATTACATAAAATAATTTTTTTTGATCATTTCCATTGGGTTCCATTATTTTAAGATTGAACTTCTAGGTGTAAAAAGTTTCATTTGATTATCAAATAACATGGTTTTATAATTCGTGGTCGATTTATAGAATCCTGAAAAATTAATTCTGTGTGTTTCCATCACCACTACAACTCATGTTGTAATACAATGACCTGTGGTATTGCAAATCACAACTTGTGGTCAAGTCATGGTCCACTCATGATTACTCAAAATCCAAAATTTTTTAGAATAAGGCCAAATTTTAAATCCTCATCTTCATCCCACTTATCCCAGTCAACTTTTCAATTGGTATCAACTCCTTCCAAGATAATGAAAAATAATATTAAAAAAAATTCAAACTACATCAAATCACTAAAGAGAGAATCTAAAGAAAAAGCCCCACGGATTTGGGATGCTTTCTCATGTTTTAATCCTTATAACTAATTGTGAAAAACTCCCTCTCTAAAGTAGGAAATAGATCAAGCTTTGCCCTTATTCAAAAACACCCTCATACGTTTTTACTTCTTACTAAAGTGTTTCTTGTAAAGAGAACAAGAAAACTCTCTCTAAAGATCAAAAACACATCAATTGGAAATAATAAATAAATAGCAGAAGCTAAATTAATGTTGAGTTATAAAGTTCTAATTTGAGTATATGTTCTTGGGGGTAAATATTGGTTCCTTGTAAAAAAAAAAGTTTTAGGTTTTAACTTCTTTCCCTCCCTTTGTTCACAAATTGAGAGGGTATCGACTTTTGTTAAAAAGGTATCAATGGGTATACTAATGCCTAAGACATGCCCTTATGTTGGCAACATAGCAAAGTTGTGTGAGCTAAGCATCCTTCTTAGGAGATGTCAAGCTTTATTATATGTTTCTTAAAGTAAATCTCCTCTTGACATTTCTTCCAAGTTATGGGTTTGTTTCCAATAGAGTTGACTATATGTCTTAAGAGTGTATCGTCTCGGTATCTTAATCTTATCTAAGATAGACAAACCGACAAGATTTATAGAAGTATATAACTTAGTGCTATCTAGTAGAATCAAACTTGTGACCTAGGGTTACTAGGCCAAGACCTATACCACTAGGCTAATACCTCATTGTTAGGCAAACCAACATTGGGTGTTGAAAGCCAAAATAATTGAAATATAGGTACATCCCAAGATTTATAGAAGTTTATAACTCAATGCTACCTAGTAGCAATTGAACTTGTGACATAGGGTTATTAGGCCAAGACTCATACCACTAGGTTAACACCTCATTGTTAGGAAAATTGACATTTACTAAATGTCTCAAGAACATATCAAATACGACAAGCCTTCGTGTGTGTAACTTAACCCTACAATGTTAACTAAAGAACATATTATCTATGATGGACTAATCAACTATGGTTAATTGTGTAGGTAACACCATAGTTCCTAAAAATGTAATGCTGAATTATAAAGTTCTAATTAAACTATATTTTAATTCTTTTAGGGTTC
>MNCI01011946.1:37637-83401 GCA_015680685.1 Gnetum montanum | reverse complement strand
CTGGTACTCCGATTTTAATTCCGTTTAAACCTACTTGAACTTGAAGTGTTCAGCTTAGTCGTGGGGGAGGGACACCTACCGAAAAGTGCCTAACTTTTTTGGAATTTATCATCACCCAAAGGACATCATCTAGGGTAATTAAATATAACACTTAGAATAATTATGCCCAAAAATTATTTAACCCCTAGGCATACCAGGAAATTAAAATTGGAAACCACCTAAGTCACAAGACTCATTATTACAACCCTTCGGGCAATATCACACGAAGATAAAATAAGATCATTAATTAAGGTAAGTAGTAAGGTATAAATTAATTTCTAAAACAACCTTACTAATGCTTGGCCCGTGTGATTGCAGATGGCCCCAAAACGTAGATAACAGGAAGATCCCACTTAAGCTGGAAGCAAATAATCTTAGAGAGGTGGAAGATAAGATCCTGCCGGACAACATGTAGAACAAGAGGAACAATCATTCAGCATCCATCAAGAAGATCCTCCTACTATACAGTCCAGGAAGGCAGAAGGAGGAGCTGCTGCAAGGCCTGAACAGGGACAACAGCTCATGTTGCCCCAAGATTGTGTTCAAGCCATCCATGAAAAGTCCACATTCACTACGGTGATTGTGGAATTGAACTTCAAATCTTTTGTAGAGTTCGCTCCTGAGGCCTTTAGGGATCACCTCAAAGGATCCCCATTATGGCCTACCCTCTCTGAAAGCAGTGCCTAGTACCTAGGAGATTGGCACAATAGGGAGCAAGGCACCACTATCAATATTTGTGGTGTGATAGTTGACTTTTCTGCATAAGCCATTTCGAAAGTGTTAAACCTTTTGAATACAGGGCCCAAAGTTGCTCAGTTATCCACCCGTTCAGACCCCGATGTGCGAAAGGATTGGTTGGAGAAAGCTTATGGCAGAGATAAAACATTTGGTGAGTTGACGAAGGAAGAGAGGATTTATTTCAAAATTGGAACATATCACCTCTTTCCCACAAAGGGCTTGAAAAGAATATCAATGTATGCAGCTAAAGGATGTGCAGTGTTGAAGGGAAAGGTCAATGCCAACCTGCCCCATCTATGTTTGACGGAGATCCTGAGGCGGTTTGAAGAATGAAAGACAGGGAAGATGGCACTGCCTTTCCCTTGTCTTATCAGAAAGCTTTTTCGACATGCTAGTATTCGAGGATACACCAATGATGTCCTCTGAAAAGCGCAAACTACTTCATATGCTGAATTGCTAAAGGCACCAGCTCCAAGGAAAAGCACTGGCGAAGAGTTGGAACTAGAACAAGAAGAAGAACAGATGGCTGGACCAACTGCAACTCAATTTGCAGGACCTAGTCAACCTCAAAGCATGGGTCCCAGCCAATAATAGAAAGTAGGGCCCAGCACAAGCCAGGATCAACAACCACTGCAAGACTACAGATCATCGATGAGCCATCTTAGGGCCATCACTGAGATGGTCAATTGGAGAAGTTGTGATGATGCAAACCTCTTCCGCATCATCGATGATTCCATTCAACCTACTATTTCATTGAATCGCATAAGGGGGGAAGTATCCATTTACATAGGAGGAGGGGAAAGGAGATGGTCACAACAGATCTTAGAAAATGCGACATCTTTTCAGGTGCAATTAGAGACTAGTGAAGGGGCCACTGTGGTGGTCATGCAACACTAGGATGCCACGGGAGCTATAGAAGTGGTCATGGACCACATCAAAGAATCCTTCAACATACCTGTTGTGCCACTGGTAGATCTCACAGGAGCACAAGATGCTCAAACGTTGGCCAGAACCTCAATGACTCCTATGGAACATGAGGATGCGCTTGATCGATTGCTCCAAATAGGGCAAGTAATGACATCCTTATTTGACATTCCTCAGGATGTTATGGCAATTTAGTCAGACCTCATTTCCACAAAGGGGAAGCTAGTCTTAACAGAAGTGAGGGTCAAGCATGCAGAAGCAGAAGTGTAGAGATTACAAGCACAACTGCTAACCCTACAAGCAGCACAGCGGGACCCTCTACAATTTGTTCCTACAAACCAGCTAGATAACTTTAGAACTGAGCAACTAACCAAGTTAATCGCAGAGAATAAAAAGGTGGCTGATGAAAAGGAGAAGGCTGTTTGGGATGCCTCTACAGCACAGGCACAAACTCATGCGCATATCAAGGCACTCAAGGCCTTACAGGACGAAAACAAGCAGCTCGTTGTAGACAACCTTCAGTTGACCACTGTAGAAAAGAAAAAGAACATTCTCAAGGAACACTTCCATCAATTGTGAGAAAAATTCATCTAGGTCAACCGAGACATAAGTCGTTTAGCCAGAGAGAATCGAACCCTCTCGATGGAGGAGGTACACGCCATTCGTCAAAAGTTAGCTATTGAGATAACTGCATGGCAAAATGAGGCTAAATAGCATGAAAAACTGAAGGAGCACTTCCGAGATCAGGTGGGGATTTACAAACAAATCCTGAAGAAGGAGATCCATATGGCCAAGGCCCAGATCAACGCTATCAGTGCTCAACACACTGACTGGTGGGCCATATTGGACACATATGCCTTCGTCCACCAGGCAGAAGTTAAGAGCTAGGACCTGCAGATTCAGGATTTGACGGAATACATGGAGTTGGCAAACCTAAGATATGCAAACCTTTCCATGTTAACAGTAGGGCGCCCGAGGATAGAGCTTGAGCAGTAGGTAGCAACCACCCACATCATATACGAAGTAGAATTTACAGAGCGCAAGAAGCTGTTGGAGAAACTAGAAGTCGCAAATTTTGAACTTGAGGTGGTGAAAGCCAGTTACCAAGGCCAGAAAGATGTTGCAACAGACTTGGCTCGACAGCTAACAGATTTTTAGGAGTACAAGGATAAAGCCAGAGCCTATGAGAAAGAACGACGGGTGTTCACAGCTTGGTATGTCAAAGCCAATCAAATGTTTCTGCAACTACCTTGTCCGTGGGAAGTGCTAACTCTGTCAAACATTGGAACATTAGCATGGATGGCACAAGACCCTCGGATTGAAGAGGAGAAGCTCCAAGTCATACTTCAACATCATCAAGCCTCAAAACCTGGAGCACAAGACAAAGGAAAAGCATCAATGGAGGAGCCACCGCCACCTGGAACTACATGAGTTCCACCCATTTTTGTAGATGTAGAATAATTGTGTTGTGTCTTTATTTTGTTTTCATTTCACACTACAGCATAGTCCCATTTTCACCATCTAATAATCTCATACCTATCCACTATGTAATAACTATAACTCGAGGATGAGTTTTCATTCAGTTGTGGGGGTATGATGAGTCACGTTTTAGATGACCACGATACCGCGTACGCGATATCGCAACTGTCGCCAGTTCTATAAATAAGAGGCGGCTCTCCCTTGTTTTGCATCAAGTTTTTAGTCCCTTAGCTAAACTCTTACAGTTTTTTCCTTCTTAGAGTTAGAATTATTTTCCAATGTATGCCCGCAGTGTGGTGATTGTAATTGTACGGCATCCTTTATTTGAGTGTGACGTACTTGGACATGCACATGACCAGAAATAAAGATCAAGATTACTTCATCATTTCAGCGTTCACTTAGTTTAATTAATTATTTATTTAATTGTTATTTACTACTTTCTTAGTTAATCTCTCTCACCCTTAAACTCCTGTTAAACNCCATCATACACCTCACTTTGGACTAAACCATACATGACAAAGCTAATACTAGTCCAAGTGGGAAGACAGTGAACTGTGACCTAAGGCTAACTGTCTAAATGCCACAACTAGTCCATCTGCGGAGTTCAACCGAATCGCACGTGTAACGCTCGTATTCGTATGGTTGAGTGTAGGGGTACCTCGCCACTCATCACTATATTAGGCTCTATTGTCATATAAAATGTTTGGAAGGCTTGGAGTTTTATCAATGATGTTTCGAACTTCAATAATATTACTATTTGTACCTCTATTCTTGATAAGCTTTCTCCTTGGTGGCTTCCAATGAATAATGAACCATGGGCTATTAAGCATCCATGCCTTTATAGTACATAGTGCAAGCTTAATAGTTCCTTCCTTTCATCTCTTTGCATGCATAATTGTTGGATTACTTGGCTTGAGTTTTAAAGTCTTTATGGCATTAATGTTTCTAAAAAGTCTACATTTTTTGATCTTTTGGATAGTTTGGACAGAAGTGTAGCTATTCAAGATTTTCATAATGGTTTTCTTGATTTTTCTTGGATTAATAGTCATCATGTGTTTCCATGTCGGCGCAAGATTATGTAAAAACTTATGAGTTCTAATACTAATATTTGGCCAAGATTCAATTATCTTTGGAAGGTTAATCATAATGTCTAGTTATGGAAGTAATGAATTCAAAAGATATGCAATGCCACTACACCTTAAAAAATTAGACATTTTCTATGGTGCTTGATTCATCAAGGTTTGCCTAATGGTATTCAACACTCTCATTTGGGTGTTCATGGGGAGTGTTGGAACTCAAAATAAGTGAAACATAGGTACACCCAAAGTTTTATAGAAGTTTATAACTCGGTGCTATCCAGTAAAACCAAACCTACGCCTTGGGATTACTAGGCCAAAACCCATACCACTAGGCTAACACTTCATTTGGGTATTCATGACCCAAGATGTCTTATCTACAACATATAGAATACATTCATCCATTTTTTTTTTTACTTATTCCCTTGCTCATAACTCTTGGACTTGGTGTAGCATGTATTTACATAGTTTTCAATTAGGATTAGATAAAGGTTTATTTGGTGACATTCTTCAACTTCAAGGATTTCTACTTCATAGTTGGTGTTGCTTTCATCCTCTTATTCTTTATGCCATTTAGAAGTTTTGATGTAATGTGGTTTTTCACAAAGATTCTCTAGCTAATCTTCTTTCTTTATCAGTTCAAGGTGACATCATTTAGGAGTTTATGCTTCAACTAAATTCCTAAATGTTTCTCTTTGTAGTTTTCTTTTTTATTAATAGAAAGCCTTTTTAGGAGGAAGTGAAAACCCATTTGGATGCTTCTAAACAAGGGTAAGGCTTGACCCTTTTTCTACCTCAAAGGGGAGATTTTTCAAGATTAGTTGTAAAGATAAAAACCTAAAAAGGCATCCCCAAAACCATTGGGCCTTTTCTTTTTGTTGTTCTAGAATTTCTCTTCTAATTTTTGGCTTTTGTACTTTGAATTTGATTTTTAAAATATATTTATTTTGTGAGGTTGAACACCCCTTAACTCTTAAAAGGATACATAATTAAATACTTTTATCTCCTTGAGCTTTGCTAAACATACTTCAACACGCTTGATATCTCATCATCCTATTCTTGTTACAACAAAACAGGGTAGTTCTTTTTTTCCATTCACCTCTAGGAATAAAGAACTATATCTTTATTTATTTACATATTCTTTAAATGATGTTGTAAAAGTTATATAACTGAAAACTGAAATCATCTTGTTCCCCAGTATTTGCAATAGCTCCTTCCAAATCTTCCTTTCAATGCATTAACAACATTCTTAGGAATTTCCTTTGGGGGGATAAGGATGATCACAAAGCTTTTCAGCGAGTAGCTTGGGATACTTGCACTTTAAGTAAAGAACATGGGGGCTTAGGCCTTGCCTCTATTGAGCACCAGAGTATTCTCTTGGCCTCCAAATGGGTGACTCGGTGTATTGAAGGAGATGAAGCTTGGGAGATTCTTTTTAGGCATAACATCTCTTGTCTTGGTATTCACCATAGATGGCAAAATACTCATTGGAGCAATTGGATCATTAGTGAAGGCTCTCAGAAGATCAAAGGTTCTTTCTTGTTTAAGCAAATTTGGCAGTGTTGGAGCCAACTTAGAGATTTGTTGCAATGGAAACCTTCCCAGATAAGCTTGCACTCTCTGTCGACACACTCAATCTGGTGGTCTCCATTTTTAAAAAGAATGTAGGTTGTCTTTATGACGAATTCTCTCATAGAACCAATCGTTTTACTAACCACAATCTCCACCATATTGATCAATTATATACTGTTAGAAATGATTCTCCTACCCTCTCTTAAACACATACTATTTTTCAATTCTCCACTCTAAATAGATGTTGGAGTTTACATCTTGAGGAGCACCAGTGAAAAACTATTTTTCGTCGGATTTGGACTTCCAAGGCCCAACCTAAGCACCACCATTTCTTTTTTTGGTCCTTGGTTCATCAAGGTCTTCCCATTGGACATAGGCTTCATTTCTTAGGAATTGATCATCCTAAATGCCCCATTTGTAAAGCAGATGACTCTTTTCAACATGTCTTTTGGGATTGCTCATTCTCTCAACACATTTGGAAATGGTGTCAATCTCTCCAAGTCTTCCTTCCTAACCATTCTATTGGTTTTCCTTAATGTATCTTTCAAGATGATTGTGTTAAGCATCACCTTCAAAAAGCCTGGAAAATCCTCTTATTTGAGATTATCTTCTTTATTTGGAAATGTTGCCTAGATGCTTGGTATCAAAACACAAGCTACAATGAATTTGACTACGGTATGAAATGCTCTATTGTTAGTATTGTTCAACTTCAATGTCGAGAACTAGGCTTTATCAATAATATTACCTTTTTCTAAATGGTTTCTCTTTGACTTAGTTGTATTGGTCTCCTTTTTCAGTTCACCGGGGGGTCATCTTGCAACATTGGGCTTGGTTAAGGTTTTGGTTTTAGGCGGCGCCCCCGCCTTGCAATAAAAACCACTCCATTTCATGAGCTTTACTACATCTTGTGATGTGCAGTTGCAGGGCAATGGTGGCTTCCATCGTCAGCCCCACACGCAGACGCGATTTGCAGTTGCAGAGCACCATAATCACCGTTTGCAGATACTGCAGCACCGCACCTTCAACAACAACAACAAATTCTTCTTCATCATCATCATGGACAAGAAAAACAGCAGGGCCTCACATGCGTTTGAATTTGAATTCTCCGAAATTGAGCGGACTGTTGCTGAGCAAGGAGGAGGAAGCCCTAGCACAGCAAATATCCAGTGCTGTGCAGAGCAGCAAGGAAAAGGAAAAGAAGGAACAATGGCAGACGCTGTTGCAGCAGCAGCAGCATCATCATCATCTCAACTCCAACTCGGCGCTCGTCAATGGAGTTCTGCAACATCTCATCGCCGACGCCGACGCCGCGACTGCGTTCATGGAATGGCTCACCAAAGGCAATATCCGCATTCCCGTGGCGTCCTTTTGCATAATTACGCAGTCTCTGGTTCGAGCGGGTAGGCCAAGCGACGCGCGGTTGTATATTCAGCGACTCGCATCGGCATCATCGTATTATTCTTCTTCAGATGTTGCCAAACGTTTGCTTTCCGCCCTCGCTGGTCTCTGGAATTCCGCGCTGCCGCGCATCTTCGATATGCTTTACTCCGCTTACGTTGCTCGCGGTAAGTTCAGAGAAGCCGCAGAGGTATTTGCAGTTGTTGCAGAAGCTGCTGTGCCTAATTCTAATTCTAATAATAATCTTTCTGCCCCTGCTCCTGCTCCTGTTCCTTCTATGGAAATGTGTAACAGCATCCTTTCGGGACTTTTCCGTGACGATTCTGCTGCGGATTTAGGCTGGAATTTCTACCGCCGAATGATGACCTGCAACGTTCGTCTCAGCGTCCGAACTCTCAACATTTTGATCCACGCTCACGTCAAAGCTGGAGACGTTGAAAAGGCTTCTGCGTTTTTCCGCGATTCCAGAGCCACAATTGGCGTCGATCCTGATGTTGTGACTTATAATACCCTAATTCATGGCCTCTGCAAACGCGGAAGCTTGGCGGAAGCTTCGAGTTTGGTGGATAGCATGCTTGAAAATGGCCTTCAGCCGGATGTGGTTACCTACGATTCGTTGATGACAGGTTACTGCAAAGCACAGAGATTTGAAGATGCCAAGGGTCTGTTGAAGATTATGTGTTCTAAAAGATTAACGCCCAGCGTTTCGACCTGTAATAAATTATTACGCGCGCTCTGTCAACAGGGCAAGGTAGATGATGCTCTGAATTTACGGGCAATGCACATGACAAAGAAGAAGAATAATAAGAGCCTTGTTCTTCCTGACTCTGCAACTTATTCGATTCTTATTGATGGACTTTGCAAGGAAGGAAGGACTCGCAAGGCTCTGCAACTGTTGAGAAAGGGCATGCCTGAAGACGGTCTGATTCCGGACGCTGTTCTTTACACAATTCTTGTTCATGGATACTGCGCAAAGGGCAAAATGCAGGAAGCGTTGCAGCTTCGTGACGAAATGCTGTATAGGGGCCTTGTACCGGACACTGTTACCTACAATGCTCTCATCAATGGTTTTGTTAAGAGACGTGAGATTGACAGAGCAAAGCAGGTGTTTGATGAAATGCTGAACCAGAGGAATCTTGTTCCGGACTCTTTTACCTACTCCACGTTGATTGATGGATTTTGCAAGAACGGCAGATTAGCAGAGGCCATGATGTTGGTAGAAGATACTGGTGGAAAGGGTCAGTCTGTTCTTGACACTGTTTCCTACAATGCTCTTATTGATGGATTGTGCAGGCATGGTAAATGTGAAGATGCAGAGAAGATCCTGAGCAGCAGCATGAGCAAAGAAGGGTTACTGCCAGATATTGCCACTTACACTTCTTTGGTTTCTGGGTATTGCAGGAGTGGTAAGGTTCTTCGAGCTGTGGAATTGCTGAAGGAGGCCACAATGCTTGGTTTAGTTCCAAGGCAATCTGCATACGAACTTGTTGTGAATGGGCTTTGTGATCAAGCATTCACAAGTGAGGCCTGTGAAATTTTCAAGGAAATGCTTGATAGAGGTTGCAGTCCGTGCCCAGGTACTTGTGCTGCCATTATCCATAGGTTATGTGAGTCTGCTGATATCTTGAGGGCCATGGAAGTTCATGAGGCCATGGATGCCAGACATCTATGCACGTTACATACGTACACGCCAATTATCAAGGAAAATTGCAAGGCAGACAGGTTGGAGCAGGCTGGCGAAATTTTAAACAAAATGAAAAAGTCAGGGATATTTCCTGATCTCCACATCTATCATTCTTTCATTGATGGGTATCGGAGACGAGGAGATTTTCAAGGTGCTGTTGAAATATGTGAAACGGTTGTAGAGCAAGGTCTGGGTTCCTTTGTATTTCATTTCAATGCTTCCATTTTTAGATGTTGTAGCACGGGGCAGATCCGGACAGCGTTGAAAATATACAGAAATATGAAGGAGAGGAGAGTGGCTCCGGACATAATGAGCTACAGCCTTTTGATCGATGGGTGTTGCAGGGTAGGGTATACAAAAGATGCTTTCATGTTACGTGATGCCATGGTTCAGCAAGGTTTTGTTCCTGATATAATTATTTATAATTCTCTTATTAAAGGACATTGCATGAAAGGAAGCATGTTTAAAGCAGTCCTACTGTTGGATGAGATGCAGAAAAATGAGGTTGTTCCTAATACTGAAACATATTTGACGATTGTTGATGGGTACTCTAGCCAGGGTTTTATATTGGAAGCTGTTGAGATGTATGAACTAATGCTGCAAAAGGGCTTGGAATTAGATCCAAAAATACTCATTCGTGTTGTCTCTGGATGTGTCAAGTTTGGACTGCCAATAAAAGCACATTACTTTTCAGAGGGCAACTTATTTGATTTGCTTTTTGTTCATGCTAATTGTTCCAGGCTTATTCAAAATTTTCGTGAAACAGAAATGGTAAAAGATGCCCTAATACTTTTGGGTAAAATGTTTAAATGTGGTTTTCATCCAGATTCTGACATTTATGCAGAGGAATTATTAGAGTAGTTTCTGTAAAGAGATGACATCAGATTGATGACTCTTTCCCTGCTATTACACAATAATTATCTGTTCTAAGCAAAATGGAAATCAACTCAGTTTTCAAAATCCTGAATGGACCAAGTGTCTCATCCATGTTGAATGTTCCAAGGACCTGATAGCAAAAATCCTCAAGTTATAAGCCGAGTCTTATATGCATGTCAAATTCATTGCTGCTGTGGAATCGTTAACATGAGAAGGTAAACATGCTTCTATTGATAGCCGAACACAAATTACACGAATGTCTGTAGTTTGTGGCCGTTAGTCTTTGTTCAAATTATACATTATTCTTGTCTCTTCCTGTACAAATATTTACATTGCTTTTTCAGATATGTATTGATTCCCACATCTGATTAGCCTAAGCTAATTGGCTAAGGGCCACCATGATGATGATGTATTGATTTCCACACATTCATTTTTGACACCATTTTTAAAAATGAAAGTTGTTAAGATTTGGGTGTAAACTTTCCAAAAATAATACACATTTAGACCTCCTGATATCTGGATAGTTTCTGTTATGTATTAAACATTGCGAAGAGTTTTTCAAGGAATCTCTAACAATGCAAAACCTGTTTACCGATACTTGTTAAATATAGGATGGAGAATCCTCTATTAATTCTTGACAGAAGCCACCGAATTTAAAGTTGAGTTATTTATTGACAAAGCCAGTTTCACAACTTGGTCGTTTTACCACCAATCGTAAGTTGTTTTTCTCTTTCCTTCAACATAGGTACTTTATCGCAACCTTCATGTTATTTCCAACTGAATTGAACTGTTATTCTTTGGGTTTCTTCTGCTCGTAGTTGGTAAAGTCTTGGCAGTGGTTCTTTGTCTATGCTTTTTGATTTCGTGTGTTTAGCTAGACGCTTTTCCCTCTTATTCCGTAGTTTCATTCATTAATTCATATTAATCTCACAATCCTTCCCCCACATGTTGGATGCATCAAAATCTACTGTCTTTTTACAATTGGAGAAGTCTTTTAAACTTCCAGTTTTCACTCATCTTTTATCCCCTTTCATTTACAAGGCTACAATATACTGATCCTATCCTTATTTTAAATATTTTTTTTCACTTAGCATGGATTGCCTCAACCAACCTTTTATACTCATGATCCCTTTTTCATTCTGCTTGTGCCACATTTACCTGCTTTCTAATCAAGCACAGGAAAGAAGCATGAGCATGTACCCACTAGGCTGGTGGGCTGAAATCTAATCATCTTTTTTATATCAATAATTCATTGGTAACTTCTTGTAAATCCAGAATTTGTAACAATTTTCAACCAAGCATCAATGAAGTCATTCTTGGTGATCAGCTTACTTTGTTTACTTACTTTCTTTGCGTTTGGAAATGTCTTCGACTATTTGTTCTCTATTGTATTTGGAAGCTTAAGCATGTGATTATTTTTCAGCAATAAAAGCATAACTATGACCTCTGATCAAGACTTAAATATCATATTCTCAAAGATGTTTTTCATATATAGCTTCATGCAAAAAGGCTCTCATTAAAAGCTGAATGATTAATTTATTTTCTATAGTACTAATTTCTTTTTCTTTATGGCCAAAAGGCCAATTACCAGGGTAACATTAAATAATATTTCATCATAATACTTCAAGGAGAGTGATGAGTGGCAAGGTACCCCTATACTCAACCATATGAATATGAGCGTTTCACATGCGCGATTTGGCCGAACTCCAAGGACTAAGTGCTTACGCGCCCTAATAGAACACTTAAGGTTAATCAATCATTGTCTTCCCAAACTTACTCGTATTGTCATGGTTGTATGGTTAAGTAAGCTTGAGGTATGTGATTTTTATAGCTTTTATCTTTTTAATGTCTTTACGCTAATAGGGAAAGGTGAAGATAACTAAGTGACTAACTTATATTAACTATTTACTAACTAAGCTCTAATTGTTCTTAACACCAGTATCCATTCTCACTTGCCACACACATCCTGAACTAGTGCAACGCTGCTGGGATTACCAAACGCTAATCGTTACTGGGTTACCAAGCACTACACATGCTCGAAGCGGTCATACTGAGTGTACTTAATTAGGAGAGTCAAAGGTTGAGAGAGAGATTAATTAACTAAGAAAGCATTTAAACATTCAACAATAATTAATTTCCATTTAGCTTAGTTTGTATGCTGCAAGGTTTATCATAAAGTTCGTCTTTATTGCCGTACATAAATGTGTGCTCAGGTACAATTTGCTCAAATAAAGATATGTTCACTTTAAGACTTCTATTGCGGGCACATGGAAATTATTTTAACTCTGAAATGGTAAAACTGCAAAAGCTTAGCTAAGGGTCTAAGTCTAACTACCTAGAATAAGGAAAGCCATCTCTTATTTATAGAAATTGAGGTAGGCCACAACATTGCGGCTCATTAGAGAGCTTATTGGTTACACTAAATAATATTTTGTCTATAATGCTCCAAGGAGAGTTTATGGGTAATTTTATAATATTTCATCATAATGCTTCAAGGAGAGCTTATCGGTCACACTAAATAATATTTTGTCTATAATGCTCCAATGAGAGTTTATGAGTAATTTTAGTCAAAAGACCAACTATTGGTAATGTTAAATAATATTTTGCCCATAAGGAGAGCTTATGGGTAATACTAAATAATATTTTGTCCATAACACTAGTTTATCAAAACATTAAATAATATTTCATCCATAACACTCCAAGGAGAGCCTATCTATAACAGTAACTAATATTTCATCCATACCACCACCTCCAAGCAATTTGTGGGTTCTATGTTTATTTCTTCTTATTGCAATGCATAAGGAATAAGATTTGGAAGGGCACATAAGCATGTACATAGGTATGTATATAAGCTTCATTTTCATTTTTGCAAAATTCCCTTAGCCCAAATTATAGGTATATATATTAAATATATACTATGCTAGTTATAAGAAACTTTTTAATAAGAAGTGAAAACTCATAAAAGTGTTTCTAAATAAAGATAGGTCAGATTCTTTTTTTACCCCCAGGATTGGTTACAAGGATAAAAACTTGAAAAGGCATTCCCAAAATTGTTGAGCTTTTTCTTTAATCTTTCTTTTGGTAATTTAATGTACTTTGAATTATTTTAATATTATTATTTATTTTTTCAGAGGTTGACACCACCATCTTTGTTGGATTTTTTAAATAATTTTTTTTTTAGAGGTTAACACCCCCACTATCTTTGTTGGATTCTTTTATAACTAGAATTGCTTTAGTATATGGATGCTAATATGTTAATTTATCAATTTATCAAGAGAAGAGAGTATTTGTAGACTATGTAAACAAACTATAGAAGATGAAGAATAAATTTTTTTTTTATTTTGCCCATCTTTGACTCACATTTGAATGAATTATACTATAAATTGTAATATGTTAATTGCTTTCTTTCAAATTGACCCTATCCACTTGGAGCATTACATTAATGATGTTTTCAACTTTCTTCAAAAATATGTTGAGGCTTTATAACCATCCAACAAATTCTTTGTGATTTTCTAGACATAATAAAAAATTTCTAGTTTCCAATATATGTATTGATGAGTGGCAAGGTACCCCTACACTCAACCATACGAATACGAGCGTTTCACGCACGATTTGGTCAAACTCTGTAGACGGGCTAGTCGTGGTATCTAGATAGTTATTCGTTGATCGTAGTTCGTTGTCTTCCCACCTGGACTAGTATTTGCTTTGTCACATATGATTTAGTCCATAGTGAGGTGTATGATGTGGTTTTTAACCTAGTGCTGCTCCTAGAGGCAATGGAAAATATCTTTAATTAAGCTAAGAAGAAAAGGGAGAGAGAATCTAAACTAATAGGAGATAGGGAGAGAGAATCTAAGCTAGCCTAAGTGCGATGAGCATCCATTCCTTAATCATCCGTACACATCTTGAACCTCGTGCACAACTACTACTGGGATTACCAAGCACAGACCCTAGGTACGCTACTGGGTTATCAAGTAATCACACTTAAATGCTCATAATTAAGTCGTACTCATTCCGCATTTAAGGAGTTTAGGGTGAAGAGATATTAACTATGAACATGATAATTAATTAAGTAATTTAAACTAAGTGAATGCTACAATGATGAAGTAATCTTGATCTTTATTTTTGGTCATGTGCATGTCCAAGTACGTCACACTCGAATAAATGATGCCGTACAATTACAATCACCACACTGCGGGCATGCACTAGGAGAGAGGGTTGAGAGGAAAAAATGACAAAAAGATCCTACTCTAATACTAATTTTTAACTGACTCTTTCCATACACCTACATGTGTATTTATAGGCCGACACAGGAACCACGATATCGTGTACCCGATATCGCTTGTGAGGTCGTGATATCGCGTACCCGATAACGGGGGTTCAATATCAGGACCTATCAGACCTTGTACCGGATATTAGGGGTCTGATAACAGGGGTCCGATAACAGGACCTGACAGACCATGACTCATCATGTATAATTAAATTAATGTGTGTGAGAGAGAATTTTAGGGCGTTTCTACCTTATCTAAGGCAACCATTTTTGTCGAGCATGGTGTTGGGTTATTGAAAATGTGGTTGAGAAGATTTTATTTGCTTTTTGTGGGCACTCATAAGATATCATAACACTTGCGTATTTAATTTATCATTATATTTATATGTTTCACCTGTAACCTAAGAAATTGCAACATTTTTATTGTATATAACTTGCTTTTTCAAATGTTAAGCCTTACATCTATTTTGCAAGGGATTGTGATGTAGCATTTATTTTATTATATTTTGATTATTTAAAAATTCTTAAAAATATAAAAACTTGAAAAGAACTATTATGCATTCATTATGGAAACACAATTGTATTTTATGTATAACATTTTTTGTTCTTTGAATATAACAAAAACAAAAGTAATTTGCAAACTATATCATTATCATCATCATCCTAGCCTTGTCTCAATAAAATGGGGATAACTACATAAGTTCCTTTTTGTCATTCACCTCTATAAAGAGATAGTTCTTTGGTTATTTGCAGTTTCTTCAAATCGTCTTTGATCATTTTTTCTCATGTCTTCTTTAGTCTTCCTTTTAATGGCTTTCCTGGAATAGTGATGCAGCAACCTTTGTTTATAGGCTTATTGTATAATTTTCTTTGCCCATGTCCAAACCATCTACACCTCAATTCTTGTAGCTTATTTCAAATAAAAACTACTCCAAGTCTTTCCTCTAATGTTTGTATTATATAGTTTATCTCTTCTAGTAACATTCAACATCCATCGAAATATTTGAATTTCTACCATACTAATTTATTGTTCATACCTTTTTTGTATTGTCCAATATTTAGCACCATATACGATACAGGCTTGATTGTTGTCCTGTAAAATTTGCCCTTTAATTTTATTAGTATTGTTTTATTACAAAAAACACCATTAGCCTAGCTTTATTTTGACCATCCTACCTTAATTCTATTTCTATTATCTTTATCAATTTTACCATCTAATTAGAGAATTGATCCTAGGTAGCAGAATTATTTGCAATGAGAAACCTTTTTGCCTTGAATTTTCATTTCTATTTCACCACTATTTATGTTATTAAAACATCATTTCATATATTTTGTCTTACTTTTGCTAATTTTAAGCCTTTTGAATCTAGACCATGTCTTCCTTTTTCCATTTTAATAGCAATATTGATGGGACGTGATATCGCGTTGGCACCTACGATATCGTGTACGCGATATCGCAACCTATCGCCAGTTCTATAAATAAGAGGCAACTTTCCCTTATTTCCTCATCTAGATCTAGACCCTTAGCTAAACTCTGGCAGTTTTACCATTCCAGAGATAGAATAATTTCCATGTGCCCGCAGTAGGAGTCTCAAAGTGAACGGATCTTTATTCGAGCAAATTGTACTTGAGCACACATTTGTGTACGGAAATAAAGATGAACTTTCTGATAAACCTTGCAGTGCATGGACTAAGCTAATTAGGATTTAATTAATGTTAAATGCTTAAATGCTTTCTTAGATAATTAATCTCTCTCAACCCTCAACTCCTAGTTAAGTGCATTTAGTACGACCGCTTCGAGCACGTGTGCTACGCTTGGTAACCCAGTAACGAATAGCCTTTGGTAATCCCTGTAGCGTTGCACTGGTTCAAGGTGTGTACGGCAAGTGGGAACGGATACAGCTGCTAGGACGATTAAAGCTTAGTTAGTGAAACTGAGTTACTTAGTCTCTTCACATTTTCCTCTCTTAGCATAGGCGATAAAAAGATAAAATTTATAAAAATCATATACCTCAGACTTACTTAACCATACAACCATGACAATACAAGTAAGTCTGGGAAGACAATGATTAATTAACCTTAAGTGTTTCATAAGGCGCGTAAGCACTTAGTCTTTGGAGTTCAATCGGATCGCGCATGAGACACTCGTATTCGTATGGTTGAGTGTAGGGGTACCTCGCCACTCATCATTGGCACTGTTGCCAGGGACTTAGTTGTTTGTGTGCTATGTAGAACATAGAAAATCATTCACATCGTTGGGAGCTAAAACGAACCCTTAGGATTAATCAAGAGGAAAATAACATAATAATAAACAGCACACCGAATAAGACTAAAATGTCTTATTCTCCACACAAAAGCACTTCACCACCTAAGACCAACACTAGAGACATTTGGCGGCACCACACACATAACCAAAATTTGCCAGTTCCTCAATAATTTAGTGTGGTATATGTTCATCACAATGAATATATACCTGACTTTACCTTTGTCTTCCATCAAGAGGAACAATTGCGTTGGAGAGACTTGAAGAGTAACATAGTGTTGCCCCTAGACAGAGCCATCCCCAACATGCTCCTTTATGCCCTTGCACAAATAGGCATGTCACAATTATACGTTGAGTACGTTGCATGTGATTACAACGCAAGGGACTACCATCCCACAGAAGCGCAACGTCAACAGGACTCGCGGTAGGAGAGTTATCACACATCGTTGAAGGGCAAAGGACCCCATAATGCTTCGCCCATCATAAGCAAAATTAAGGGTGGTGAACCTATTTCAATAGGTTCTCCACAAAACAATGTTCCCCCTCCTAATGATAGTGAGGAGGTGGTGTATCAGAACCTTCACTCCACAATACACAACCCTGGTTCTGATCCCCACGAACACCAAGTGTTCAATGAGGGAACACAAACACAAGATAAGGATGAGCATTCTGATCGTCATCACAAGCAGGGTCGAGATCACTGAAGGGAAAGTAGGAAACATCATCATGGCAATGGTTCTCCTTTCTCTTTCCCTTTATCATCACATTCACCCTCTCCTTCAACATTAGGACGTAGTCATAAGGAACCTCGTTGTGAGGATAAGGGTAAGCAAAATGAGAAACCTCAATGAGAGAGTCGAGAGAGAGGATGAGGGCATTCTAGGGAATCATGACATGGAAGAAGGGAAAGTAGGGAACCACGTAGGCATCACAGAATCCATGAGAGAAATGACCATGATGAACTCCTACTTGCAACCCGAAGTATGTTAGACATTACGGAGGCCGTTAGAATACCTACAAGGCACTAAAAAGATAGCCGGATCAAGAGACTAGACATGAATAATATCCCACGATTTGAGGGGGGATACAACGTTGATCCGCAGAACCACGTACAGGCATTTCACGATGCTTGTGCCTTGTAGAACATTGAAAACGAGTGGCAAAAATTAAAGTTGTTCCTAAGGACACTAGTAAAATAAGTAGAAAGCTGGTATCGGTCCTTGGAGCTGGAATCCATTCGAAGGTGGAGTACGATGTTAGAACTATTTAATGATAAATATCAAACATACTCCCAGGTGTCCAACTTGCGAAAGCAGATCCAAGGATGGAAGCAGGGTAATCACGAACCCTTGGATGCTGCCATGGGCCGATATTATGCACTATTATATCTTTGCTCACGCCATGGTTATGCACAACGGAATCAACTACGCCATCTCGTAGATGGGCTAAGACATGAAACCAAGAGAACCCTTAGGACATATGCCCAAGGGAGATTATCTGAACTTAGATCCCATGAGGTTCATAGATTGTTGGAGCAAGTAGCTAAGGAAGAAGGAGAACTACGTAAGAGAGAGCGTAGAAGAGTATAACCGCGATCTTTCCCTCCGAAAGAGGGGAGTGAGATTCTGTGAGGAGGAGGATGAGTCACCACTCAAAGAGTTGGTGAGTAGGAAAACCTTGCCGCTTCAGAAATTAACAATAGAAGTTTCGGCTAAGGTAGATCAAATGTGGGACTTCTTAGATAGTAGATTTGAAACTGTTTTAAAAATAGTAGAGGAGTCTAAGGAGCGAAGTAGTGACCATGATAAGAAAAAGAAGAGGGATTTGGACTATGCACGTAACAAAGATAAGGGTAAAATGACTATCACAAAAGAGGTTGTGGATTCGGATACAGACAATGATGATGGATGTGAAATATGCCAATATGACCATCCTAAGGGATGTTGCCTGATAATCTCATATCTGCAAGAGTCTGGGGTGTGTGCACTCAACCCAAGACTTAACAAACGGCAAGCACACTGTCGGTCATCTTATCCCCAAGGTAACCTGAGGTAGTTCCACCAACCGTTAACATATTATCCAAGTGGAACTCCGCCACAACCTATGGAGCAACACCAGCAGTGGCAATACCCACAGTCATGGGGGATGCCACCGCCAAGGCAACAATACCCTGACCAGCAACAGGATCCATATGGCTATTATGTGTAGCAGCCAATCTCTCCAAGTGACTCTGTTGGTCATGTGACCCCACAACGTCACTACCAAGCTCGGAAGTACTATAGGACTCCTTCTCTTGGGAGAAACACACCACATGCATACCATCCTCCAAATCCACCGCGACTCTTACACCGATAGCTCCACTACCACCTGCTCCAACGATGCAAGGGGAACTCCCCACTCAACCGCAATAACGCAATGCTACGAGAGCTGTAAACCTTCAACCCACTGCTGGTTCTGACAACCGTACAAGGAGAAGACCTTTCTTCAGAACCAACAATCCAAACAAGCTCTCACAACCACAAGTAGTTGAGCCTCCGAACGTTCCTCCATCAAATAAGGTTTCGAAGCTCCCTTCAAACCACTAGCAGAGCTCAACGCATACGGTTATGTTAACACATACCGTCACTGACTAGATCAAGGTGGGCCACCTTCCCAGGAAATTCTCTGATCTTGGAAGTCCCCTAATCTACCTCCAAGTCGCTGGGAATGAACCACGTAAATCTTTTCTTGACTCAGGTTCCGGAGTCAACTTGATATCGCAAGAAATGTATAAAGCCTGGAACCTACGTCCACTAAAGAAGAGCAATATTCGCTTAGAGCTGGCTAACCAATCCATCACTATTCCCTTGGGATTGGTGGAGGACATCGTTACCACTGTGTGGTTGGTCATACCCAGCTGATTTCCTAGTGATACAAGTCAACAATGACAAGGGGGACTTCCCAATAATAATGGGAAGGGCATGGCTAAGTACCATGAATGCATGCCTAGGAATCTATGATCTTTCCCTGAAAATATCTAAGGAAAATACTTATGGAAAGATCAAGAAGAAGAAGGTTCCATGCATCACATACAGTGATACAGAGGGTGATAGCGTACAAGAGTGTTCAACATCTCCTGCATGAAATTGGTGTGCCCAAGAAGTTAACATATAAAAGTGCTTGTATGTAGCAACCACACAACAAGAGAACACCCGGTGGTTGACAGCTAATCAAAAGAGCAACCCACCAATATGCATGGAACTAACTGGGGGACCAACTTGCACCCACCAAGAAAGCATAGATGCACTGGAGCAAGAGTGTCGCCAACTTCCAACCCTTAATCTGAAACCACCAATCGAGGGAAGTTGGAAACTCTTAGAAAGTCCAAATGAGTACTCCGATAGGAGAATACTAGTCTGTGTGCAACCGAACAACCCTTATCATGAACTTAGAATGATCTATGCACATAGCACATTTGAGAGAGGACAATCTCGCTCACTATTTTGGATCTCTCCCTTCCAATTCAATCATGGGGGAGATGGACACCTATGCTGATCATTTGCAACCCTCAGTTTCTTTTTAAGTTTTTGTTTTACACATTTTTGTTTTGCAAATTTCTTTAACTTTTCTTGGTTTTTTTTACAACATCGTTTATACTTTTTCATTTCTTTGTGTGTTTGATTATTTTGTTTGATTCGTCACCTAATAAGTGCTCCCGATGGTGGTATGAATGGTATTCCATTGATTGCTAATGTTTGGTTTTTACCTTTAAGTTATAATGTTGATACTAAGGTATGGTTCGTTTGATATAGCAGGCAATAAGTCCACATCAAGCATACATCCATAAAATTCTATGGTCTCTCTTGGCTTGGAACTGTGCAGTCCCTTTCTCAATAATAAGAACTATCAATGAATCAGTGACTGGGCATTTCTCAAACTAAGGAAGGACTCAAGGATTGAAAAGGGTGTGACTTCAAGGGGATTTGATGCACTTGTGTTGGCCATTCTCTTGGGTGCTTGGATGTTTTCTTCTTGAGTTTTCTTACCATTCCGACGTTGCCTCATTATCGGGAAGCTGAGCAAATAAAAATAATAAGTCTTTGCATGGTGTGGTTCTCACGCAAAAAAAAAAGAAAAAAATGAGAATTCAAAGCATACCCCTTAGATGAAATAATCATTTGGGCTACAAGCACTAGTTATGGAACTAAAATAAACATGTTCCCTCTAACTAAGGCCCTTCTCGCTTCCCACTTTCTCCTCTTTCGTTTCGTCGGAATGGTGGTGGCTCTTTGGTGAAGGCATTCTTGTTACTTCAAGTGGATGGATGGGCCGAATGTATTAATGCGAAGTCACTTAATGTGGTTTGTTTGAGGCCGGATTTGGAATGGGATCTACTAAGTCACATTAACCATTAATACACAAGGGGCTGTACACCACCTTGTTCTTGAGATTCCATTCCATTCTCTTCTTTCCATCATTCTTTTCCCATTTATCACCTCATTGTCAGTTGTATCAGTAGTCCATATTTTAGTGGATGCATTGTTTTCTTTTTGGTAAACTCTTGTGGTTAAGACTTTAACTCTTGCTTCCAAATGACATTTCTAGAGCCTACGGACTCTTTGAATGTGGGATTGTCAGGGCATTAAGGACATAAGCCTGCTTTGGGGAGGACCCACTGGCATTCCTATTTGGTGCATTCGTTAGTTTCTTTCCTTTAAACATTTCCGCAATCACCAATTGTTTTGTTCATTGCCATCTTTGACATCCATTTTATTGGCGTGCCCATTATTTCTTTTTCTCCATCTTTCTTATCCCTTATCTTTTTCCATTCTATCGCTACCAGAGATTCACTCTCAGTCATGAGGGTCCTAGTCCAATTTTTTCGATTTTCTCCTAACCCCTACACCTCGGGTAGTCACTAGTATTATATCTCCAAATTCGCATTATCCATATCACAACTCAGCCAATGGACCTTACACTGAGGCAAGGTATTAACTACATTGTGATTCATTGCTAATATTAAACTATGTTGTGTGTGTAGATGACAATCATACAACAACGGATTGGATCTGGAGGAAACACTTGGAATGGACTGGCGCTGAAGCAGTTATGTAAGGAGCAAGATCGGTGGCGTGCTTATGGATAGACAACGAAAGGCACAATCTTGGCATTGACAGCAACAGACTTCTCTTTTCTCTCTCTCTCTTCTCTCTACTCTCTCAGCTACCAAATAAGGCTAGATGTCAAATGTGTATAGTGTTCACTCTTGTTGTTATGAACACTAAATTTTGCCATGTTTTGTAATGATGATCCGTTCACATGTCACCCCATTCACCATTAGTATCATTCAAGTCAATAATCCCATACCTTCCCAATATTTTGTAAGGAACTCGAGGATGAGTTTTCATTCAGTCATGGGGGTATGATGGGACGCGATATCCCGTCCGCGATATTGCGTCGGCACCTGCAATATCACGTACGTGATATCGCAGCCTGTTTCCGGTTCTATAAATAAGAGGCGGCTTTCCCTTATTTCCTCATCTAGATCTAGACCCTTAGCTAAACTCTAGCAGTTTTACCATTCCAAAGATGGAATAATTTCCATGTGCCCGTAGTAGGAGTCTCAAAGTGAACGGATCTTTATTCGAGAAAATTGTACTTGAGCACACATTTGTGTACGAAAATAAAGACGAACTTTCTGATAAACCTTGCAGTGCATGGACTAAGCTAATTAGGGTTTAATTAATGTTAAATGCTTAAATGCTTTCTTAGATAATTAATCTCTCTCAACCCTCAACTCCTAGTTAAGTGCATTTAGTACGACCGCTTCGAGCACGTGTGCTACGCTTGGTAACCCAGTAACGAATAGCCTTTGGTAATCCCAGTAGTGTTGCACTGGTTCAGAGTGTGTACGGCAAGTGGGAACGAATACTGATGCTAGGATGATTAAAGCTTAGTTAGTAAAACTTAGTTACTTAGTCTCTTCACCCTTTGCTCTCTTAGCATAGGCAACAAAAAGATAAAAGTTATAAAAATCATATACCTCAAACTTACTTAACCATACAACCGTGACAATACAAGTAAGTCTGGGAAGACAACGATTGATTAACCTTAAGTGTTTCATAAGACGCGTAAGCACTTAGTCCTTGGAGTTCGACCGGATCGCGCGTGAGACACTTGTATTCGTATGGTTGAGTGTAGGGGTACCTCGCCACTCATCAAATATTTTCCTAAGCTATATCCACCAACATAATATCATTTGCAAATAGCATATACTAATGGATTTTATCTTGTATTTCTATTGTTAATTTATTCATGATAATGGAAAATAAGTTTAGGCTAATTCAAGACCCTTGACGTAGACCTATTGTGATTGTTTAATCAAATGTTATTCCACAAGCTATTCTAATTTTTGTGGTAGCTCCTTCATACATGTCTTGAATAACTTTAATATATTTATCAAGGATATTTTTCTTTCGCAAGGCCCACCATATAATATCTTTAGGCACTCCCTCATATGTTTTTTCCAAGTCAATGAAAATGTATGCTCTATAACACTCTTTAAAAGTTTCATAGTATGGCTCATTAGCTTGATTCCTCTATAGTTTGCATAATTTTGTACATCTCTATTTTTGTAAATGAAAACAACAAAGTTTTTTGTCCAATTGTCAAGCATTTCTTCATCTTTCAAAATTTTGTTAAATAATGGTATCAACCAAGAAACTCTTGCATCTCCTAATACTTTTGAAGCTTCTATTAGAATGTTATCTAGTCCAATGGCTTTTTATCTTGACTTTAGAGAAGGAATGCTCATTAACCAAACCAAAATTTGGTTTTTTTTTCTTGGATGTCTTCTTTTAGAAATTCTTCATTTAATAATTATTAAAAATAAATTTTCTACTTATCCAAAATTTCATTATCCTTTATCAAATTTCTTTTATCTGCTTCCTTCATACATTTGACATTATTGATGTTTTTACATTTCTTATTTTTAATTTTTGCTAATTTATAAATAAAATTTTCTCCTTCCTTTGTTTTGAATTCCTCATAAAAGCTATTCAAGACCTTATGTTTGGCTTTGGCTACTACTACAGTTGCCTCATTTTAACTCTTTTGTATATTACCCTTTTCTTGGCCACTGCTTTGCTATCATTCCTTAAAGCACTTTTCCTTGTAGTAGATAGTATGGTACACTTCATCACTCCACCACCATGGCTCCTTTAGGAAGTATGTTTTGCCTTTTGTTTCACCCAAAATGTTCTTTCCAATTTTCTAAGTACAACTTTCTATCTAGCCCCAAATTAAATTTGAAAAGTAATCCGAGTTCTAGGTGCCTTCATGAAGCAATTTTTCTCTGAATAAGATGATATTATCTTCTATCAAATTTCACTATTTTGTGCATTTAGTCCCTTCTCTTGTGATACCTTTAAAGCTTTGTATAACTAAATCTATGACCATTAGTTGATGCTAAGTTGCAAGATACTCTCCAAATATTACCTTGCAATCTTTGAACATGGCCTAATCTCTTTTTTCATAGCAAGAAATAATCAATTTGTGTTTTATGCATACCACTCTTGTAAGTAATTAAATGTTGTGTCCTCTTCTTGAAATAAGTATTTGCAATTGCAAGATCATAGGTACTTGCAAATTGCAGTAGTAAATCTCTCATATCATTGCACTCTCTCAATCCTTGTCCTCCATGAATAATGTCATATACTATTTTTATTGATCCAACATGATCATTAAAATCCTCTCCAATGAATATGCTTTCTTGTTGGTGAATTTCTTGAAGTAGCTGATCTATGAAATCCCAAAAATCTTGCTACATTGAATTTTCTAGGCTAATTTGTGAAGCCTAGATGTTGATGATGTTGATAATCTCATTTTTAAGCACAAATTTGATGTCCATAACTTGATCGCCATGGCAATATACTAGTACCACTTTATCTTTGACAGATTGATCAATGATGATGTCCACTCTATTTCAGTGGTAAAAGAGTTTGTAAACATAACCTAAATCTTTAGCTTTCTCCCTTTTCCATCTTATTTCTTAAAGGTAAGCAATGCAAATTCTTTGTCTTTTCATTTTCATGGTGTTTGTAATTTCAAAGGTTTCTTTTATTGAATGCCAATGTTCCAACTTGCCAACCAAAATTTCTATCATCGAACTTGCTTCTTTACCTACACCCATCCTTGATGTGGGAACCCTTTTCTTATCACAACATCTAAGCCACAATGTTGCACATTGTTTCTAAAGGAGATTCTAGCAGACCCTTGTCCATTTTCCAAAGCAACCAAGCCTTGTGACTACTATGTATCGCTTATGGGAAATACCCTAGCATCTAGAAAATTTGAAAAAGAACTCATCCATGAAATTTGGCAAAGTTTTACATTGCTTCTAAGAAATGCTCTAGCATCTAGAAAATTTGAAAAATAACTCATCCATGAAATTTGGCAAGGTATTACAACAAGTTGCTAACCCAATGTTAATGCTCCTCCTTTTGTATCTACAACCTATATGTGCATGGAAAATAAAGATCATCCCCATTTTAGATCCCTATTTTAGATCAATGAACAAGAAATCATCCCCATTTTATATCCCTGTTTTAAATAAATTCTTTGGCTAAAAGTCCTTTAATCATGTATGAATCTTGTGCTTTAATGATATTAAAGCTACATTGTATATGGAAAGAGGATTCACTTCCCCCCAAAGTTACATATGAAACTAAAAGTGATGATTTTATTACACCCAAACAATACATAAGATGCAACAAAGATAGAACCAACTGAAAATTGGAAATTTTTATTACATCCAAGAAATTACAAAGGTTTTGTTGAATACACATTATAGTTAATATTATAATTCAATCAAGTATGAGCCAAAATAAAAGGATATGTTCATTCTCTATGCTCTATTTACATAGTTTGCAAATAGAGCTCATTCTTGCCTTAGAAATTTAATTACTCAAATGAATAGGAATAACTAAGAATGAATACTTTTTAGTACTTAAATTTCATGACATTCGACCAAAGTTTAGCCAAGATTTTTTCTTTGTCTTTAAAAAAACCTTTTCTAAAAGAAGATCCTCCATTACAATATTTTATGATAGACTCCATAATTTTCCTTTTTCTTGCATAGCATTCATTATCTCCTTAGCACAATTGACTTAAACTCTAACTATAAGCAAAGAAAGGCCTTCAGCTTCAAAGGGAAGCAAATATGCTTCTAGAAGTAAAATATCAGAAGTCTCCTTTTTCACTCAAAATTCACATAGAAAAACTATTTTTGAATATGATCTAATTTTTTTTTTAATTACGTGTAAAAGGAGAAGGTCCCTATGCAACACACCCATATAATAATATGGAAAATGTCACCTTTTAATCATGTATTCCAAAATTTGCTTTCTTCAAGAGTTACTTCTTAAAGAAAATAAGGTCTCATGTTACTTGAAACACTTTAAACAATAAAAGTACTCCAGCTATATAGTTACACAAATTCAACTCCCAAATGCTTATAAGATTCACAAATATCTTGTGTGAAAATTGTAATTTTTATTATAGAACCACACAAGAATTTTAGTCTTATCCATATTAACTTTCATACCAAAGTAGTTTCAATAGTCAAAGAAGACTTGAAACATGTAATTTAACCATGTATCTGATTTTGCCATCAAGGCCACATCATCTAAAAAAAACATATTCAACATATTCATAAATAATCCATTCACTAATACAACATGATTAGAGACATTTTGCATCCATTACCAATTCATCTATAAATATATCAAAAAGGGTAAGGGACAAAGGGTATAATGGTATTATTTTCAATAAGAATGTTCAGCAAAAAAGAGATCTTGCAGAATATTAATGTTATCCAATCTCTTCTAAAGTTTATCGGCAAAGTTATTAAACTAATAGTCAAACTAATTTTAATCTGCAAAATAGTGCCTAATAACTTAGTGAAAATTAAATTGATTGCAATCAATCAACAATTAATAAGGTCTATCCCATCTCCCTTGCAAATCATATTTTTCTTGTAAATTGTTCAATACAAGAGCCTCAATGTTCAAGTTCATCAAAGCAGATATGCTACTTAAGAGCTCTAGACTTCCATAAGTTGCATTTGTACTATTTTCTAGGAAAGAAAGTTCATCCATCTCCAAAATTTTCACAACACTCATTCTTATTTTGTATGTGGTTAAGATTACTTTGCATTACCTGAATGAGATATTCTACATTTTTAGCTATTTTATTTATATATTTGAAAATTGAATAATTCCTTTTATCTACTCATTAATGCATTTGACCATCACTATCTTTACATTTCTTATATTTTATTTGTATCCATATTAAAATTATTATGGGTTCCAACACCAAACTCCACCCCTCAAATTCCTTACCGTTGTTCGATTCCTTACCCTTACCCTCAAATTCAATTTGAGAACAATCCCATCTTAAAGTGCCTTTTTGGAAAATTGTTAGCTAAATAAGATATTGTTATCTTTTTCAAATTCTACCATTCTACCATTTTATGTATTAAATCCTTGGTTACAACACTAACCAAGATTTCAAATGCCTCTTGTTTAGGAATCCATGTAAATAAAAGTTGTGTTAAGCATTTGAAACTTCTATTAGATGAAAATGATCTTCAATCATGCAGGATATAGATATTCATATACATGATATTATTTATGCTTTGTTAAAAAAGTTGGATAGGTAATGTTGTCTCAAATAAACTGAAATTGAAAAGAGTATGTTAGTTACCTTCTTATGCAAATCCCAAAAAGCTCTTGCTCTTACAAAATATTCCATATAATTTAAACAATTTATTATCAATATCAACTTAAGTAATGCCCAATGCCAAACCTAATTCTCTTCTTATCTAAGAAAGATGCTTCTAAAGGATCTTTTATATAATGTAAACAACTTACAATCAATGCAAGCTTCCCCAAGGGTACCATATTCCTTTAGAATAGTAAAGAGGAAAAACCCTTCCTACCCACCACCACCATACTAACACTAGATGTGCCTAATTTTCTTAGATAGCATAATACAACTTTTCTCATTTACACAACCTATACCTAGGTTAGAAGGTATCTAACCACACTACTCTAATGCTTCCACACCACATAAGCAAACATCAAACCCATGAGCTTCTTTTGAGATATCAAGATAACCACCACTTTGCTATACTGCTTCACCAAAAGAAGAACCCTCCCTTCTTAAGGATTAGACATCACTAATGCAAACATAAATATTTACTTGCGACATTAAATTTAAAAATTTTCATAACAATCAAGTAAAAACAATACTAAATCCAAAAACTTGTTACCTTGTTACCTTAGATGCTGCAAAGTAAAACATTTCAGGCTGTAGTACATCAGAAGAGGGCATAATCCCATCGTATTCCTTAGTCTAAACACACGGAAAAACCAGCGTGCCCTACCATATTAACTTGTTCTACAAGAGAGCTTTTTAATTTCTGAAAAATTAAGGTTCTAATTTGTACGTTGCTAATTGGGTGACTTTGTTTCGCTATCCTCTATCCATACCAATCAAAAATTCTATTACTGTCACAATTGAAGGAAACCGGATTGTGCCTTGAACTTAAATTATCACTTGGCTTTGGTGTACGCATTCCAGATTATGCAATTAAACTTAAGCTGATAAGATACTGCAAAAAAATGTCATGAGTTTATCCAACATATGCAAACGTTCTAACAAAAATTTCACGCTGACCTACGCCTCCCAAAAGAAAACCAAAAAGCACCGCGAAACCAAGAAAAACAGGGTAGAGTCGTCAAACTAGGGTTTTCCGCAACTTTTGTACTTGCCTATGGACATGAGCAAAAATCAGAGAGACAAGCAAGCATCAGAGAGATTCCCATTATCTTAACATGTCAACATTCTCCCGCAGGAGTATTGGAGAAAATACATCTCTCATCATCTGCAGAAAATACGGAATATAACGAGGAAAAATAAAAGAACAAAATCTTCTATGGTTACAGGTATCATGGAACAGCAGATGGAGAAAAAATAAGGCGCAATCGAATCAGAAAACCGATATTTTACAACATCCTCATAAAAATGAGTTCTGATGTCTCTACCTACTAATTTCGTATAATTCATCATGTTCGATTGCTCTGTGTTTGACAACAACAAAGACACAACAAAATTCAAGGAAAAGAAAAACACTATGAATCAGAGAGAAGGCGATGCACATATCTGCAAATCACTTCCACTAGTTTCCAGAAAGAACATACCTGTTGATCAATTGCTACTGCTTTCTTTCTCTGGTTTGCAAATTTATAAACCACGATGCGCGGTACGTTCGATTTTCTGGAACCCTAACCCTAACATTCAACCCGCTTGTTTTTTTTTAATTTTTTTTAATGATAATTTTTTTCGGTTTATAGTTAAGCTGGTCCGTACATAACTTCCGCTTGAGTGATAGTAAAGTGCTTGTTTCTCCGTTGGTCAGATCTAGTTTGAGCTTGGGCAGCTACTTGAAAAAGGTGAGGCTTTTGCTTATCCAATCATTCTCATAGATCCCTCCTTGATGGGATGAGCATTGAGCCTATGGGTGATGAACTTTCATTTAAGTGCTTTATAATGTAATGTGTTTTCTATTCTTTTTTTTTTTTTTGTTTGCAAAATCAAAAGTAAAATAAGATGTAGCAATTACTCACTTCACTAAAGCACATAGCTTACGTCTCCAACACATAGATTGAATTTCAAAGGGTACCGAAGACATGCATTGATATATGGGATAAAGACGTCAAGATGATGACAAACAATAAGTTGTTATGCATGCAACCTTGGAATCATCCTAGAGAGCTTGGAATTATGCATGCAACCTCAAATTGTGACCCAGGGAGCAAGGATGCATCTCAAAAAACTAATAACCTCTATGAGACACATTAGACTATAATACATGGCACATGAAACACTTCCCAAATCTAGGGTTTACAGTTGACATACAAATTGCCATTGAATGCTTCATTAACCATGCCCCCATGACTCAACACCATCATACTTAACACAACAGTTATGACTCAATACATCAAAAACATAAGAATGAGTATCACCATTCCTAGTCACAATGCTTGAGCTTTCAGTTTTAAGCTTCTTTTGCTCATGGAGGTTTGTCCTCATCCCCCACAAAGCTTCTTTTATTTAAGCATCTCCTTGGAATGCCTCCCTTACATACCCATGAAGACTCAAACCTACATAGAAGTGGCATAAGAATATGGAAAAATAATTGTTAGCATCAACCCATGGAATAGGCTGCCTTGCCCAACGCCCAAATACCAATGGCATTTCTCCACTTGCTGCTAATTGATCTTCCTTATTCTTCCAACATCTCCTTACGAACACAAATTTTAGCCCAGCACTTACATAAGTGCCTAAAAGCATCAAGCAACCTACTACTATTGTCAACACCCAAGATTGAATAGTAGTAAAAATAACCTTCTTCTCGATCATATGAGACTATACATAATCATGCATAGCATTCACTTCAAATGCATTCACTTTAGCATCAAAGAAAATTTCATCATCACAAATAATATTTATCTTTACTAATTCCTTACAACTAGGAAGCATCTAATGAAACATCAATAGGATAGGTTGCGTTGATGCATGCCCATCAACATATCCTCGTTGATGCATGCTAGGATACATTGACACATGTACGTCGATGCATTGCTTATATAAATTCATGCACCTCTCACATTTATGACATCTTTTGATTATAAAGTTAGCGAAATTCTTGTAATTTCTTCTCTTGAGACTTAGAATATTTTTCCTCAAAGTGCCCACAATGGGAATATATGAGATTGTATAGAGTTTTGTTTGAATGCTCATGTACCTAGACACATTGGCATGATTGGCAATAAAACCAAGATTTCCTACATCCATTATAGCACTTAGACTAGTTTACTATTTCTTTTTAGCACTTTATGTTACATGCACTTTACATCACAGTTATTACTTAATTCATTAATGTCATCATTTACAAGCACGTAAGTATGACCATTTCGAGCATAATGTATTAACACTTGGTAATCCCAACTGTGAATACTTGGCACACCTAGTAGTATACACTTGGTAACCCAATCATGCTAATACTAGTTTAGGATGTGTACGGTAAATGGGAATAGATACTCCACGTTAGGATAGTTAATTTAGGAATTAGTTAATTAATTTAAGCATAAAACCTTCATTTCATCAGTAGTTACTTAGGAGAGAAATAATAACAAAATAATCATAAAAACACACATCTTCTGCCTTAACCACACTTAACCATACACATGGTTAAAATAAAAGTGTGGATTAGGAAGATAACAACTTGCAATTACATGATTTAATATTTAGGAATATTAGCCATTTAGGTAACTAAGTCTACAGAATTTGACAAAATCACTAGTAAATGCTTGTGATTCATATGGTTGGTTGTAGGGAGTAACCATTGCTCATCATTGGCACCATTGTCGAGGACTTAGTTTAACTAAGTATGGTAAATATTATTAATTAGTGAATTCATACAAGATTGTTGTAAGGAAAACATAATGAGTTATCTTTCATACAAAATAATAACCAAATATTAAATACACACTTAATACATATTACTAACATAGCTTCTTCTCGCAAAAATGAATCACCACATCATGTCAATGAATCTAATAAACAATGGGAGAGGATTAAAAAGACTACCAATGAGAAGCCTCAGTAGCTGAGGGTAGTCTATACCCATTTGGATCCATATTATTCTAACTTCACCTTCATCCTCCATCAAGATGAGCAACTATGCTAGAGATATATAGAAGGCAACATTGTGTTACCTCCCGATCGGTCTATTCTCGCAATGCTCATGAATTAACTTAAGAAACTAGGCATTGAATTAGTAGGACTAGAGTATGGCGTAATAGAACATGCATCCAGAGATTATCAGCCTATATAAGCATAGCTCTAGAAAGAAAAATGCATGGAGGCATGTTATGAAGCCTCCAAAGACAAAAGAATCTCAACACCGTTGTTTCTACAATCGCAAAAGGAGGACAATGATTTCTTCTCAAGGCTCTCTCAATATAAAGATTCTCCTCCTTTTATTGAGAAGGACACCCTTCACCAATAGTTTCAATCAACCTTGGAGAACTTTGGTGAGGGGAGGATGGAGTCCAAGGCCTAAAGGACACCAAAAGATAAGTCTCCTAGTCATTCATCCAAAAACAAAGAGAAAGATAAGAAAAAGAAGAAGGACCAAGCTAAGGATCAATAAAGAAGGACTAGAAGGCAAAGCTTTCCTAGTCCTCCAACTTCATCATCCTTCTCATCATCGAATTTTAACAAGAGGAGCCATGGCAAAGATAGAGATAGGAGTGATTGGAATTGAGATGAGGATGATAGGAGGTTCCATAGGGATGATAGGAACTAGGAGGGGAGTCAACATAGAGGGGACAAAGAGCATCACTAGAAAAGGAGGCACATGAAAATTCATCATAGGAGGCATGACCATGATAGGGGCCATCGTAGACCTAACGATGATGATGAACCATTGTTGGCCACCAAAAATATGCTAAATGTTTCAGAGGTAGTTAAAATTCCCACCAAGCATCAAAGGAATAGCAAGATCAAAAGGTTGAATATGAACAATATCCCCAAATTTGAAGGGGATATAATGCTAATCCATAACATCATTTACAATCTTTCCTTGATGCCTATACCTTACAAAATGTTGAGAATGAGTGGAAAAAGTTAAAATTATTCTCAAGAACACTCATTAAAAAAGTAAAAAGCTGGTATTGGTCTTTGGAGCTAGAATCCATATATAGATGGAGTACTATGTTAAAATTATTCAATGACAAGTATCAAATGTACTCCAAAGTGTCCAATTTGAGGAAACCAATCTAAGGATGGAAACAAGAAAATCATGAGTCCTTTGATGTAGCTCTGGGCAGGTACTACTCTGTCTTACATTAATGTCTAGGCCATGGATTCTCTCAAAGGGAGCAACTTTGCTACATTATAGATGGGCTTTGAAACAAAATACGGGAAACTCTTGGGGTCTATGCCCAAGGGAGACTTTTAGAAATGTGAGCAAATTGCCTTACCCACAAGACAATTATAGGCAGTATTTTCAGCAAACATCTTATTGTCCAAGTGGAATACCTCCTTAATCCTAGGAGTAGTATCAGTAGTGGCAAAACCCACAACCATGGGAGATGTCACCATTGCAATAATAATATCCTTATTGGTAGCCAAATCCTTATGGGTATTATATCCAACAACATGTATCTCCTTGTGGCTTTTCCAACCACACTCCTTTCTCATAACATTACTATCCTCTTAAATATTATAGAACTCTTACCCTAAGAAATAAGTCTTCTTCCACTCATCCTTCTTCATATTCACCAACATACTTTGCACAATCTAATGCCACACCCTTGCTACCTGCTCCACCTATGTAGGGAGAAATTCGCCCATAGGCACAACAATGAAATGCCACAAGGGAAGTTAACTTACAACTAGATGATTATCTGAGTGGCTTTAAGCATAAGCCTTGAAAGAGAGTTTTCTTCAGGTCACACAAACTATAAAAATCCTCATAAACACCCATGGCTACTAACCCTGCATTTGCTGCTTTTGAAATTACCCTCAAGCTTGCTTCAAACTAAAAATTCTCAAATGTCCACACTATTATATTGACCCATGCTATCGTGGATTGGATTAAGGCAGGCCACCTTCCTAGAAAATAGTATGATCTTGAAAGTCCCTTAATCATTTTACAGAATGTAGGAAATGATCCATGTAAAGCTTTGTTGGACTAAAATATTGAAGTAAATTTGATTTCTCAAGAAATGTACAATACCTAGAACCTACCTCCACTTAAGAAATGTAACATCAGATTGGAGCTTGCATATTAGTCCATCACTATCCCTTTGGGATTCGTAGAGGACATTATGACCACCATTTGTTGTTGGTCATACCCAATCAATTTCCTAATAATCCACATGGAAAATTGTAAAGGAAACTTTTCCATTATTATGGAACTAACTTAGCTTAGTATGATTGTTGCCAAGATGGGGATTTGGGATCTTTGGTTGAAAATATCTAAGGAAAATGAGTTCGGAAAGCTTGAGAAGAAATAGGTTTCATGCATTGCATATAGTAACACAAGGTGCCATTACGTGCAGAGACAATGAACCATAAAAAGCACATATATTCAAGCATGTAATTAGTGTATCGAAATGTCAAAATGTTTAGAAGCACCTATATGCAACAACCATAAAATAAGAAGGTACCTAGTGGTTGACCATCGATAATAGCGTTAAATCCACAATGTGCATGGAATCAATAAAACTCCTCATAGGTACCTACATAGACAATTTGGATGAACTAGAGTAGATCCAATGCCAACTCTTTAACAAAAATGAAGAGATAGATTGGGGGAGTTTGAAATCATAGATAATTTCAAGTAGGAGCCACTTGCACTTAAGGCTCTATTGGTAGCCTTATAATATGCCTTTCTTAATAATGGAAAATCAATAATAATAAATGTCCATCTTGTCCAAGACTAGAAAAAGAAGTTGCTAAATGTAGTAAACAAATGGCCAATAGTTTTTGCATGGTCATATCATGAGCTGATAGTGATAGATCCAAGGACATGCGAGCATCAAATCTATATAAATCCTTCCATCATGCCAAGAAGACAAGCATAGAGGAGGTTGAATCCAAAACTTAAGCAAGTTGTTAAGGATGAAACTGAATAACTTCTTAACATAGGGTTCATTACCCCATTGTAGACAGTAAGTGGATTAGCCAACTTATAATTGTACCAAAGAAAGGAGGAAAATGAAGTCTATATAGACTTTTGACTATTGAATATGGAAAGCTTCAAGGATCATTTCCCCTTATTATTTGGGGATTGGGTTTTGGATACTATTGTAGGGCATAGCTACTATAGTTTTTTGGATGGTTATCATGATTATAACCAAATCTAGATAGCACTAGAAGATCAAGCCAAAATAACCTTTGCAAGTCCGTAGGGGGATTTTGCATATAAAAAGATGTCCTTTGGTCATTGCAATGCTCCTACAACTTTCCAATGCTTGGTGCTTCACATTTTTTAGTAGTAAATTTATAGTGGTATGGAGGTCTTTATGAATGACTTCTCCACTTATGATACCAACTTTAAGTAAGCCTTGGACTACCTAGAGCAACAGCTGAAATGCTATGCAGAGACCAACATAAAGCTCAATTGGTAGAAAAGCCATTTTATGATTCAATAGGACATAGTCTTGGGGCACCAAATCTCAAGAAAAGGGATAGAGGTGAACTCAAAGAAAGTATAGATTATCCAAGGAATCACCAGACAATCTCAGACTATAAAGGATGTGCGATCATTCCTTAGACACACTAGTTTCTATAGGTACTTCATCGAGAACTTCTCAAAAATTGCCAAATCACTGATGAGGCTGACAAAGAAGGATGCACCTTTCGATTTGACCAAGGAATGTGAACAAGCATTCTAGTAGCTAAAGCAGAAACTTGTAGAAACTCCCATTCTACGTGCTCCAAATTGGTCTAGACCATTCCATATAATGATAGATGCATCTAGCTATGCATTAGGGACAATGCTTACATAATTGAATGATTAGAAATGTTCATATTACATCCATTGTATAAGTTGAGGCATTGTGGATGTATAATTAAATTACAACACCATTGAGAAGGAACTAATGACGGTGGTGTACGCTCTAGAAAAATTCAGACATTATATGCGTGGATATCAAATCTTTGTGCATATTGACCATAATGCTATCATTTTATTGATAAATAAGCCAATAGTGAGTCCCCATGTCATACGATGATTGGTGATTTTATGAGAGTTCAACCTTACAATGGTGGATAGGAAAGAAACTGAGAATGTGGTTGCCCATTACTTATCTAAATTCTGATGGGATAGCAAAGAGGATGAGGAGCCTTTATTTAATGAATTTCCATATGAACTCCTCTTTGCTAAATCCCTTGATGTTTAAACGCTGAGGGGTACCAATTGGTATGATGATTTCTTTGCCTATCTCTTTACTCAAGACACTCTAGCAAAATGAGAGAACAAGAAGAAATAACAATTTCTTCATCAAGTCAAACAGTACATGGAAATTCAATGCAAATTTTACAAGCTTTATGTCAATGGCTTAGTGCAATTGTGTGTGCGTAATGTTGATCAACTATGGATCCTCGAGGATGTTCACGAAGGTCCTTACAAGGACCATTATGTAGGTCAAAGGACAATTGTAAAAATCCTCATGGAAGGATTCATCTAGCCAATCATCTTTAGAGAAGCTCACCATTCATTCATACGAATGCCACCAAGGAGATGAAGGAATGACTGTACAAATGAAAGGGCCTCAATAGTGGATCCAACCACTAGAGCCCTTTGACCTCTAATGTATTAACTTCATGGGATCCATCACTTCCATGTCAAATGGGAAGGCTTACATCATTATTGTTGTTAACTACTATACAAAATGCACTGAAGTTGCAACCGTCACCAACTATTCATCTTCTATTGTAGCATGGTTTGTTCAACAAAGTATGGTAAATAGGTTTGGTATATCAAGGACACTTATTTTAGATAATGGAACTCACTTTACGAGGTCTACTTTTTGGAAATTAATGCAACACTTTAGGGTGCAACATAAACTTACAATTCCTTATCATCCCTAAGCTAATGGACAAGTTGAGGTTACTAACAGGGATATAACTAGAATCCTAATATGAACCATTAGTTAATATAGAAAGGATTGGAGTACAAAACTCAACGGTGCCCTTCGAGCATACATATCAACTTGGAAACTTCCTATAGGCTACTCTTTCTATGAGGTGATATATGGAAAGTTATCCAAACTTCCAATTCAAGCTGCACTGCAAACATTTATAACAAATTGTGAGCTTGATCTTAACATTAATCTAGCATAAAAATAATGATTAATCATACTTAATGTGCTAGATGAAAACTAACAAGTAGCCCTAATGATGAATGAAGTGCATAAGGCACATTCCAAACAATGTCATGATGCACAAATAAGAAGAGGTAAATTTCAACTACGTGATAAGGTTCTTTATTGGAATCCCATGCATGTGCCATAATGCACTAAATTCCAAATGCTATGGGAAGGACCTTACCTCATTCATGCAACTTTTTCCTCTAGTTCCATGATCATTTATCATCCATCATATCTAGAAAAACATTTGTTGGTCAAAATCCAACAAGTTAAGTCATTCCTGGAACCTAGAATAACTAGCAACACTAATACCTCTAAACATGAACAAGCACACTCTATTTTTTGGATCTACTTTTCTCAACATAGTTGTGGGGGAGATGGCCATCCAAACATGACATCATGATAAAGTTCTCAATTTTTCATCTTTTTTGTTTTACACCATTTTTTATATGTTTTTCAAGTTCTTGTATATTTTCTTATTTATTTTATATATCTTTCATTATATTTTTTATTTTTAATTAATTTATTTTAGTTTATTAGAAATCTTAAATTTTGATTTTGATTATTTAGACACTATGCCAAAATATCAACGTAGGTAGACCTAGAAGCGAAAAACAAGTGTGTTTAGTGATATTATGGGATGGATCACAAAGAATACAGTGCTCTCACCAAGGCAGAAAGGGCATAGTTTAAAATTGCACCTTATCACCTAAACCCAATGATGAGGCCTATTAAAGTAACAACTTTCTCTTCTTGAGCATGTGTTGCTAAGAGTAGGAACTTCCTAGTTGATCTTTTCCAACTCATTTTTTTTGGAGATTAATAAGCACTTGAAAGAAAATGAGAAGGAAAGGAAGATAATCCCCTTTCCATGTCTGATCCACAAAATATGTAAAAGAGAATGAATAGCTCACTATTTTAATCATGTGATCTATTATGCTTCTCTCGCATCTTCAACTATGCTACAGGAAGATGAGTAGCCATCACCACTTCTTGTAGCCCCAAAGACTACACCAAAAGCACTCACAGCTACTGAAATATTTAGAAAACTTTAGGCCTTTGCAGCTGGAGGGGAATCCTTAGTTTACCCTCCAACCATGAGCCATCTTAACAAGGTCACTAGGACCATAAGTTGTTCCAATAGTGAATTGGTCCCACTCTTATTTGCACAAAGGAACCAAGTGCTCACCTAGCCCAATCCAAGTGCTAGGGAGATCATAGTGTCCATTCTTGAACAAACATTTCCTGAGATCTTAGGAAATGCTACAACATTCTTCGTCATGTTGGAGAAAGATGAGGAGGCAACCATCATCATCATATCACATAAGGGGTAAGAGATAGCAGCAGAGATGATGGTTGATAGGGTTGTTGAAGCCCTAAATGCTCCTACAGTAGCTATACTTGACATTGCCACTATTGTGGACATCCATGTATCCATGGGAGCAAGAAGTTATCAAATGAGCATTGTCCAACATGAGGAGGTATTGGAAAAATTGATTGAAGCTAGGAAACTACTCCTAGAGATCTTTGATCTTTCAGATGAAATTACAATAAACCAGTTGTAGTTGCTCAAGACAAGGAACAAGTTACTAATTACCAATGCATAACTTGAGGAGGCCACCATGGTAAATCAGTGGTTGACCAACAAAGTTACTAAGATGTGAGCTTGTCTTTCTAATCCTATAATAATCACCATAACTTACCAAGGATGAAGATTTCCAAAAACTTTAGCAAAAATACCAAGACGTTGAAAATGCAAAGGAGGTGATATTCTTTAACATGTCCTTGTCAGAAGTCATGGCTAACAACACTAACAAGGACCTATCATAAATCTGCAAAGAAAACTTGGTTCTTACCAAAAATAGCCATCACCTATGGAATGCTAAGCAATAGAAGGACTAAATGGTTGACTTCATATGCCAACAATAGGAGTAGCTCGTCAAGGTAAATCTAGATTTGAGAACATTGGTAGCATAAAATCATAATCTCTTGATAGAGGAAGCCTGTGCTCTTTGTCAAAAGGCCATCATTGAGGTAGCCACCTAGAAGAATGAGGACCTAAAGTTTGAATGAGTAAAGAATAATTACAAGAGTTGGGCTACTCAAGGAAGTCAATGAAAAAGAGATTCAATTAGCAAAGGTGAAGATGAACGAGGTCCTCTAGAAACTCCAAGAATGAGGTGAATTATGGCAATTGATCTTCAATGGATTGATGCATATAACAAGGCTAAAATTCACCTAAAGGAGTTTCAAATCAAGGAGATGATGAAATACGTGAAGCTTGACAACATCCGTTATGCAAACATTGTGATGCTAACAATAGGGAGGCCAAGAATAGAGTTGGAAAAGCAAGTTGTTAGTTCCTACCTCTTCTATGAGATGGAATTAAAGCTTCAAAAAGAGATCAAATAAAATTTGATGACACATAATCTAGAGCTTAAAGTTCTTAGCAACATAATCATTGATCAACAATCTATTGCTAAGTACTTGGAAAGATAGATGAATGACTACTAAGAGCTACAAAACCTAGTAAAGACATTCAACATTGAATTTAAGCAGTTCATGACTTATTTTATCAATGTGGAGAAAATGTTTTCTTCAATGCCATGCCCATGGAAGATCTCTACACTAGCCCACATTGGTGAAGCCACGTAGATTGTTTATGATCCATAGAGTAAAGAAGAAAAGATGAAAGCAGTCCTGAATGCTTTCAAACTTTTGACAGTAGTAATGACAATAATAGATCAACCTCAACCTCCAACAGCAGTGGTGGCAACATCAAGTCAACCTTAGCCTCTAGTAGCACTAAGATGAGATGAAGAACCATTGGAGCAACAACAGTCTCTACCTCTAGGCACTGTATAAGAATTCATCACATCTTCAGCTATCCTACAAGCACCTAGTGAAACGTTTGTTTAAGTGTCCAATTTTGTTGTAATGGATGCTCATTTTTGTAATATCATACAATCTCACACTCAAAGTTAGTTAGAGTCAGTCAGTCTATCCTTCTATCAATAAATTCCATACTTTTCCTAATTTTGTAAGACACTTGATACCAAATTTATTCACTTGAGAATGAGTTTTCAGTCAATCGTGGGGGTATGATGAAACATCAATAAGACAGGTTGCATCAACACATGTTTGTTGACACAGCCTCATCGACATATTCCTATCAACGCATGCTAGGATGCGTTGACACAGATACGTCGACGTTGATGTAGTCATTACCTATATATGCATCCCTTGCATTTATGACATATTTCGATTGTAGAGTTAGTTGAATTCTTATAGTTTCTTCCCTCAAGAGTTAGAATATTTTTCCTTTGAGTGCTTCTAGTGTGGATTTATGAGATTATACTAAGTTTTGTTAGAGTGCTCATGTACATGAACACAATGGCATGATTGGTAATAAAATCAAGACTTCCTACATCCATTGCAGCACTTAGACTAGTTTAGTGTTTCTTTTTAGCACTTTACATTACTATTATTACTTCATTCATTAATTTCATCATTTAGAAGTATGTGAATACGGCCATGTCGAGCATAACATATTGATGCTTGGTAATCCTATTAGTGAACACTTGGTACACCTAGTAGTATACACTTGGTAACCCAGTAGCTCTAATACTAGTTTGGGATGTGTATGGAAAATGGAAATAGATACTCCACAGTAGGATAGTTAGTTTAGGAATTAGTTAATTAATTTAATCATAAAACCTTCATTTCATTAGTAAGCACTTAGGAGAGAGATAACAATAAAATAATCATAAAAACAAACATCTTATGCCTTAACCACACTTAACCATACACACAATTAAAACAAAAGTATGAATTAAGAAGACAACGACTTGCTATATGATTCACTATTTAAGAATATTGGTAACTTAGGTAACTAAGTCTATGGAATTCGATAAGATCATTGATAAATGCTTGTGATTCATATGATTGGGCATAGGGGATACCCATCACTCATCAACATCAATGAAGAATTTAAATATCAACCTCACTCTCAATAATAGTGGATAGTAACATAAACTTATGATTGTCTTGCTTCACAATTTAACTATTATTTTTTTCATCAAAAATAGCCCTATTATCATAGTTCCATGATTTACCAAATATGATATCTGAATAATCAATAGGTGATACATCATAGAGAATTTGGTCATGAAAATTTCTAATTAAATAATCTATAAGGTACTATTCATTTACTTACTTACAATGATTATTCATTAACCAATGTACTTTGTATGGATTAGAATGAGGAATAGTAGCTAACTCTAGTAACTTCACAACCTTGGAAGAAATCACATTTTATTGTGCTCACCATTAATGAGCATACTTAATGAATGATCGTTAACATCATAATGAGTTATAAACAAACTCTTCCTCATAACATCCTCATTAGCACTAACATATCCAACAAAAGTACAACTATTCAACTCTAATCAACAATGTAGAAAGGATCAACATCACATTTCTTTGAAGATTTAGGCTCATCCTCTTGCATAGTTTGAATTTTTTAATCCTTAAAGACATTATTGTTTGACTTAGTGCACTTCCATTGTTCATGACCTAATTTGCCATAATTATAACATATATCTTTATCTTTTGAAGATCTTTCCCTTATTCTTCTAGATCTTGAAGAAGTACACTCCTTTTTCTTCTTCTTCTACTCATCTTCATCATCCTCCCTAGATAATTTCATGATTTTAAGTTGTGTTGTTATCATCCCTTGTCTTGTGATCCTTATCATGTATTAAGCCAAACTTTATGATTTTCATTTCAACCTTAAGAATAAGATCATAGGTTTCATCAAGAGTATTAGATTCATATAATGCTAATTCTTACTGATATTGCATCCTTAATCAACTAATGAAGTTAGAAGCTTGCTCATACTTAGTCTCCTGAACATCAGCCTTTTACAAAGCTTTATAAAATTCAACATAGTAATATTTTACCTCTTGATCTCATTATTAGAGAAATTTAAACTTTCTAATGGCTTCACAATGAAAGGATGTCTTTTCAAATGATGAATCATGATTCATCAGGCTGCAATATTGGACCCCCGATATCAGGTACGCGATATCACAGCCCAAATAATGATATCAAATACACAATATTGTGACTCCTGTGTGAGCCTATAAATACACATGTAGGCACATGAGAAGAGTCAATTTAGAAATAGTTCATTTTTTAATCAGTAGATAGAAGTTAGTTCATTTCTTAGTTCCTCTCAACCCTTTCTCCTAGTGCATGCCCACAGTGTGATGATTGTAATTGTACGGAATCCTTTATTCGAGTGTGGCATACTTGGACACGCACATGACCAAAAATAAAGATTGAGATTACTTCATCATTGTAGCATTCACTTAGTTTAATTACTTAATTTTAATTATTATTAAATGTGCAATGAGTATGACTTAATCACAAGCATCTATGTGTGATTGCTTGGTATCCTAGTAGTGTACTCAGGCCATGCGCTTGGTAATCCAAGTGGTAGTCATGCATGAGGCCTAAGATGTGTACGGATGATTAAGGAATGGATGCTCATCACACTTAGGCTAGCTTAGATTCTCTCTCCCAATCTCCTCTTAGTATAGCGCGCTCTCTCTCTCTCTCTTTCCCTTTCCTCCTAAGCTTAATTAAAGATTATTTTCCCTTGTCTCTAGGAGCAACATTAGTTTAGGAACACATCATACACCTCACTCTAGACTAAACCATACATGACAAAGCAAATACTAGCCTAGGTGGGAAGACAACGAATTATGATCAATGAGTAACTATCTAGATACCAAAACTAGCCCATCTGCAGAGTTCAACCAGGTCATGCGTGAAATGCTCATATTTGTATGGTTGAGTGTAGGGGTACCTCACCACTCATCATTGGCACTGTTGCCGAGGACAGTGCTAGTTATTTAGATTAGTTACATCATATAAGATCACTGTAACAAGGTATTAACGATATATCTTTTAGAAAAGAAATTAATTTCAATTAAGTCACACATAAACTCACACACAATGTCCCTCTCACAAGACTATGATAACGCAACAACCAATAAGGCAATTCATTGGAGAACCAACGAGTTATATAATGATGAAGATGATGTTTGAAGTACTTAATCTAATGCAGGGGTCTCCTATGAACATACATGAAGACAACATCATCCCAACTCACAAAGGCATAACTTACCAAATGACGATGAACCCCTACTGGCCACTACAAGCCTAACACAAATACAAGAGGCTATTTGAATATCCCATAGGCATTGCAAGGAGAGTTGTCTACCCAAGCTCAATTTGAACAACTTTCCCAAGTTTTTCGAAGGCTATGATTTAGATCCACAACATCATTTACAAGCCTTCCATGATGCCTATGTATGGAATAATATTCATAATGGGTGGTAGAAACTTAAGCTCTTTCCTATTACACTCGTTGGCCAAGCATAAGTATGGTATAGGTCTTTAAAACCAAAATCAATTTGACATTGGCCAACAATGGTAGAGCTCTTCAATGAAAGATATCAAACTTATGCAAGAGTGTCAACCTTGAGGAAAAAAATCCAAGAGTGGAAACAAGCACAACATGAACCCTTTTACATGGCCTTAGAAAGATATTATGCACTGTTAAACAATTGCCCAGGCCATGGGTTCTCCGAGGAAAGGCTAATGTACCATATCATAGATGGGCTCCGTAATGAAACAAGGGAAACCTTAGGGATGTATGCCCGAGGTCAACTATATGAGCTATGGACCCACCAAGTCCAAGAGCTAATCAAGTGGGTAGCAAAACAAGAAGGAGAAATGGCTAAATGGGAGAATGCCAAAAAATCTCAACAGGCCCAAAAATCAACAAGGGCCCATGATAATGAAGAGGAGAAATCAACTCATCTCAAGGAGGTGGAACCATCTTTGCTAACACTATAACCATTGGATGAAATTGATGGAATGGATCAATAAGATGATGGAATGGATGCATAAAAAATGTGGAGAATATGCCAACATTATTGGAGGTAGATTCATGACAAACCAATAAGTAGGACAAAATACCCTTAGACAATTGAAAAGAAGGGTTGAAAAAAAAAGGAGCTCAACTGCCAATCCTACATATTAATGTAACATTTGCTTGTATGATCACCCTAAGGGCCAATGTCCAATCTTGTCACATTTAGAGGAGCATTGGAAAAGAGTGTTACACCCAAAGTTCATACAAAGATACTGTGTTCAATCATAGTGGCAACAATCCTAGTCATGGAGGAGGCCACCCCCAAACTGGTTATACCCTTCATACCATCTGAACCTAAGTGCTTATCAAGTTCAACATCCTATTTCCCCAACTGGGTCAACATCCTCTCTCTCGCCACACTATTATTATTCTCCTTAATACTGTCAACCCGTATCCTCACCAACAGGACCACCACCTTGGGTACCTTACACTTCTCCTTTATTTCAATGTTCTCATCCTTCACCTCCTTCTACATCGCCACCAAGTGTTCCAGAAGGGTTTGTGCCATAGCAGCAACCCACAAATATTACTTGTGCTTCTGCTGACTACAACAATGGGAACTCTCCTCAACATCGAAGACGCCCCTTCTTTCAGCATGACCATAAGAAGGGATAGCACAGTTCTGAGCCCACTGTATCCTCCAACCCAACACAAGTCCAACACTGTGGTGCATCTTCCTCCACAAACCCAACACCTTGTGTTACTTTCTCAGGGCCACCAAACAATACTCCAACAACCATATGACCCAATGAATATAGTCACATGGGGAGACATGTTCATCCTTGCATACCATCTTACGATCATAAGTACCATATTGGGTCAACTTCTTATAAATTAACTACATCTTATAACTTGCCCCACTATGTCAACTTTAATCAAGTGTGTGAACCCCAATGGGGTAAGTATGATTGAGTTCCAATATTTCCAACATACAAGGATCCCAATTCTTCATTTATTAATCCTAGCCATGCTCAACCGTTTAGTTATGGGGGATAACCCCCATTCTAATAACTAGTAGGATTAATAAATATTTTTTATTTTTTATAATTTTGAGATTTGTTTTCAGTTTTTTCACTTTTCAACTTATTATTTAATCTTTTTTCCTTTTTTTCTTTTTATCTTTTCACCTTTTTATGAGTAATCTTATCTAGGAATAAAATACTCATGTGACTCATTGGTTGAGGTGTTGTTCTATGCTATTAAGTCTCAGGTGACTAATTACTTGGACAACAAGCCCATCACATCCACTCACCCATTCTATTAATAAGAGGTTCTACCCTGGGTACAATGATATTCCTAATCATTAAAACTTAAAGTAATTTTGTGCTCATTGTGCCCAGAACGAAGAAGGATGGACCAAGAGGGAATGGTTAGGGTGTGACATCAAGAGGACTTGTGGATTCTCTTTGATGACATTTGTAGGAGTTATCATGTAGCTTGGTTGTACTAAGATCCTTGTAGAGCTAATGAAAAATGGGAGTAAGAGTAATCAAAAGGCACTCAACCAAAAAAATAATAATGTTATTCTAGGGTGTCCCATTGGAAAGACATGCACCCATGTCTAAAGGTAGGTGGCTTCTCTGGATTAAGCAATACTTCAAAAACAAAAATGAGTGCCACAAAGCAAAATCATTCCTCCCTTGAATGAAACACCAAGTTATCGTACGCCTTGTTGTCATGGTGCTTTTATAATTGTTCATCATTGGATAAAGCAATGCAATGTCATTGATTAGCGGCATGGACTTGGTCCTAATTTTGGAGTGATGGGCTAATGACACACTAATCATGCCTTACATGCAGGATTCATTATGTCCTGAGTCAGTTACCTCATGTCCCAATCTCTGCAATCCCTTCTATGATTTGCCTCACCTCGCTATTCGTGTAGTTGTGAATCATGACTTGGGTATCATGGGATTCATATCTCATCGCGGTGCTATCTACATGTGTGTGTTTTGTGAAATCGGTGTGGATTACATTTAACCCTTCTAATGCCTACAAACATTTTAAGGTGTGGTTACGCAAGGGCATTATAGGTTGGAACTTGCTTTGGGGAGGACCCACTTGTGTAACCCTTATAATTTGCACTTATAACACATCTCTTGGACATCATCTTATACCTTCCAAGTATTACCAACATTCTTCTTTCCCTTATCATCCTTTTGGTTCAAACGTTCCTATGAGCCAACACATGTCCTTTTTCCTCATACTCTTCATGATTTTCATTGCTAAATTTTACACCACTATCCTTTTTATGCCTTCCAGTCTGATCATTCTTACCCTGGACCCTTTACATTGACCTAAAGTCCTCATTTTATACCTTGGAATTTCCAAAATTTATCAATTTTTCCAAGGATCCTATTTTTGATAGGCTGTGATATTGGGTCTCTACTAACAAGTACGTGATATGACATCCTTAAAATCTATATATATGGACCCCCCCCCCCCCCCCCC
>MNCI01011946.1:26579-37491 GCA_015680685.1 Gnetum montanum | reverse complement strand
AGTGTTCAGCTTAGTTGTGGGGGAGGGGTACACTCTAAATTGCGTATAAAGTTTTTGAAATTTGTCATCGCCCAAAGANAGATATAGATAAGGAGATGAAATTGTTTTTGGCACATGTTTATTATTTTTATAACTAATTATCCTTGATAGTGTTCTTTGGGCGATGACAAATTTCAAAAAATTTATACGCAATTTAGAGTGTANTTTAGGGATATTTCCATAAAAATTTCTAACTTTAAATCACACGGAATAAAACNTGGGCCAAATATTAAAACTTTTTGGGGATATTTCCATAAAAATTTCTAACTTTAAATCACACGGAATAAAAACAAATTCATTAAGGCAAAGAGTAAGGTATAACTTAACTTTGATAAGAAACCTTACTAATGATTGGCCTCGTGTGATTGTAGATGATCCCAAAGCACGGACAACAAGAAGGTCCCTCTCAAGGTGCATCCAAGTGACCCAGGAGAGGTAGAGGACACACGTTTTCCAAACAACATACAAAGTAGGAGGCACAATCCTTCAATATCCATCAAGAGACTCTTACTGTTGTACAATCAGAATAGGTAGAAGGTGGAGCTGCTGCTGCGTCTGAACAGGGAAAACACCTCACGTTGTCCCTAGAGTGTGTTCAAGCCATCTGTGAAAGGTCCACATCAGTTGTAGTGATCTTGGGTTTGAACTTGGAACCCTTAGTGGAATTCGCTCCTGAGGCTGTTAGGGATCAGCTCAAAGGGTCCCCATTATGGCCTATCCTCTCTGAATGGTATTTAAGGAGAAATGTACAAATTTTGGCACAATAAAGAAGAAGGCACCATGGTTGACATTGGTGGTATGTTTGTTGATTTTTCCACCAAGGCCATTTCGGAAGTGTTAAACCTTCCGAATACAGGGCTGAAAGTTGCTCACCTGTCCACTTGCTCCAATGTAAATGCACAAAAGGTTTGGTTGGACAAGGCGTATGATAAGGAAGATAAGATATATGGAGAATTGATGTTGGAAGAGAGAATTTACTTCAAGATTGGTACTTATCACATCTTCCCCACAAAAGGATTAAATAGGATTTCAACATATGCGGCAAGAGGAAGTGTGATATTGATGGGAAAGGTTAATGCTAACCTGCCCCATCTATATCTCATGGAGATCTTAAGATGATTTGAAGAACGTAAGATAGGGAAGTTCACATTGCCCTTCCCTTGTCTCATCAGGAAGCTATGCAAGCATGCAAAATTCTAGGGTACACTAATCATGTCCCCAAAAGAGCCCAAAAGGCTTCATTTGCTGAACTACTAAAGCCAGTAGCTCCAAGGAAAAGTGCTAGTGAGACATTGGAGCTAGAGCTAGAGCAAGAGGAAGAAAAAATGGTGGGGTCCACTGTAGCTCAAATTGCAAGGCCTAGCCATCTCCCAAGCTCAAGGTCTAGTCAACAACAAGAAGTAGGGCCCAACATAAGCTAGCTAGACCAACCGTCACCACTGCAGGATTATCGACCGTCAATGAGCCATCTCAGGGCCATCGCTAAGACGGTTAATTAAGGGAGTCATGATGATGCTAATCTCTTCCACGTCATCAACGATACTGTATGAACCATTGTCTCTATAGATCACGCACAGGGTAAGGTGTCCATTCAAATAGGAAGAGAGGATACTGATTAATTACAATAGATTTCAGGGAGCGCTGCATCCTTTCAGGTGCAACTCGAGACTGGTGAAGGGGCCATAGTGGTGGTCATGCAGTACCAGGTTGCAGCAAGAGCTGTAGAAGTGGTCATAGACCACATCAAAGAATCCTTCAATGTCCCTATTGTGCCACCAGCAGACTTCATAGGAACACGTGATGCTCAAACATTGGTTGGTCCCTCAATGACTCCTGCAGAGCATGAGGATGTGCTTGATCGGTTGCTGAAAACAGGATAAGTAATGACTTCCTTGTTCGACATCCCACAAGATGTCACAGTAGCACAATCAGACCTCATCTTTACAAAGAGAAAGCTAGTCATGGTAGAGATTAGGGCCAAGCACGCAGAAGAGGAGTTAGCAAGACTCCAAGAAAGGCTCGTAACCCTGCAAGTTGCACAGCGGGACCCCTTCCAATTCATTCCCCCAAACTAACTGGACACCTTCAGGACCAAGCAACTTAATAAACTTTTGATAGATAATAAAAGAGTGGCAGAGGAGAAAGAGAAGGCCAATTGGGATGCCTCCAAGGCACAAGCGCAAACCTACGCGTACACCAAGGCACTCAGAGCCTTACAAGAGGAGAATAAATAGCTTGCTACTAATAATCTTCGGTTGACTACTGTGGAGAAATAGAAGAATGTTATGTAAGAAAAATTTCAATAGTTACAAGAACAATTGATCAAGGTTAATCAAGATATGAACCGTTTGGCTAGAGAAAATCGAACCATCTCAATGGAGGAGGTACACACAATCCGTCAGAATATGGCCATCGAAATAAGCGCATGGCAAAATGAGGCCAAGCAGCACGAAAAGTTAAAGTAGCATTTCTAAGACTAGGTGGGGATGTATAAGCAAATCATCGAGAAGGAGATCCATATGGCCAAGGCTTACATCAATGCTTTCAATGCTCAACACACTAATTGGTGGGCCATATTGGGCACATATGCATTTGCTCACTAGGCGGAACTTAAAAGCTAGGACCTGTAGATTCAAGACCTCACAGAGTACATGGAATTGGCAAACCTACAGTATGCCAATCTAGCCATGTTGATAGTAGGGTGCTCGAGGATAGAGCTCAAGGGACAAGTAACTACCACCTACACCAAATATGAAGTAGAATTTGCAGAAGTTGGAAGTTGCAAGTTCTGAACTAGAGGTGGTTAAAGCAAGCTACCAAGGGTAAAAAGATGTTGTAGTGGACTTGGCTTGATAGCTTACAAATTTTCAGGAGTATAGGGACAAAGCCAGAGCCTATGAGGAGGAACGACAGTTGTTTGCAGCCTGGTACATCAAAGCAAATAAGATGTTCCTACAACTATCGTGCCCATGGGAGGTGTTGACTCCATCAAACATTGGAGCATCAACATGGATGGCACAAGATCCCTGAATAGAAGAGGAAAAGCTCCAGGCACTACTTCAACGTCATCAAATTCCAAAACCTAGAGCACAAGACAAGGGGAAGCAACCCATGGAGGACCCACCGTCACTTGGAACCACATGAGATCCACAAGATTTTGTAATTTTGTGATTTTGCATTTTTTTGTGTTGTGTTCCAATTTTGTTCTTTTGAGTTATCCACTGTGGCATGAATAAATTCCCTATCAATCAATAATCCCATACCTATCCATTGTGTAATCAATGGGGCTTATTCTCATTTTGACTCGAGGATGAGTTTTCATTCAGTTGTGGGGGTATGATGAATCGTGATTCATCAGGCTGCGATATCGAACCTCCGATAGTGAATCCATGATATCAGGTATGCGATATCGCAACCCAAATAATGATATCGGATACATGATATCATGACTCCTATGTGAGCCTATAAATACATATGTAGGCACATGAGAAGAGTCAATTTAGAAATAGTTAGTTTTTCATTTAGTAGATAGAAGTTAGTTCATTTCTTAGTTCCTCTCAACCCTTTCTTCCAGTGCATGCCTGCAGTGTGATGATTGTAATTATACGACATCCTTTATTTGATTGTGGTGTACTTGGACACACACCAGAAATAAAGATCGAGATTACTTCATCATTGCATAATTCACTTAGTTTAATTACTTAATTTTAATTATTATTAAATGTGGAATGAGTACGACTTAATCACTAGCATCTATGTGTGACTGCTTGGTATCCCAATAGCGTACTCGGGCCATGCGCTTGGTAATCCCAGTGGTAGTCATGCACGAGGCCTAAGATGTGTATGGATGATTAAGGAACGGATGCTTATCGCACTTAGGCTAGCTTAGATTCTCTCTCCCTATCTCCTCGTAGTATAGCTCTCTCTCTCTCCCTTTCCTCCTAAGCTTAATTAAAGATTATTTTCCCTTATCTCTAGGAGCAGCATTAGTTTAGGAACACAACATACACCTCACTCTAGATTGAACCATACATGCCAAAGCAAATACTAGTTCAAGTGGAAATACAGCAAACTGGGATCAACAAGTAACTATCTAGATACCAAAACTAGCCCGTCTGCGGAGTTCGATCGAATCTTGTGTGAAACGCTTGTATTTGTATGGTTGAGTGTAGGGGTACCTCACCACTCATCATCAAAATTTTGGTTTAACATAAATTCTATAAGTTATCAACTCTTAATAGGACTTCTATGTTTTTTAAAGCATTTGAAAGATTCCTTATCCCAACTTTTGGTTACTAGTTCTTCAAGTTTTCTCTCAACAACATGAATCATGAGCTCATTAGAAAGTTGTTGAATAAGAAAACACTTATTCATAACTCTTTGAAGATGGGAGTATCCACATGATGAACTCTTAAATCACTTGTTAATATATTTACAAACCTTTCCTCATCTTTTTTCTCATTATTATGAAGGAAAGGAAACCTTTGCTCATACCTTTGAGTTCTAGTCTCTTCTTTTCATGGAGTCTATTGATTCATTCTTCCTCTTGACCGTTTTAGAAATGCAAAATAATTCCTCTCTTTTAATCTTTTCTTCACTTCTTCTTTAAGTTTTTACAAACTCTTGGTATATATGAGTCTTTACTTTAGAAAGGATTTTTTACCTTTCAGCAAAAAAAGCCTTAAAGAAGTATTTAAGCTCTTGAAGCTCATGTCCAAGCTCTTAATTTGTCTTCTTCTTAGGAGCCATATCTTTCATAAAGCTAAAGGTAAAATTTTAAAGTAATAAGATGAGATCTTCAAGATGTTCCTTTTAATTCAAGATAACAAGGTACTAAACCCTAACACAAAGTGTAATGAATAAGTAATTGACTTAGAACCCTATCCTTTCAAGCAAATGGTTGCTCAATTATCATAAAATAAATTTGATCTTATAATATTCAAGAAATCCTTATCATTATTAGATTATGTAAACTCTAAGTAGGTTTAAAGCTTCAAAATTCTTCAAATTTTTTCCAAAAGGTTGATGAAGATCAACAATTCAAGTGTGTAAAACCTCTAAACTAAGTGCTTTGATCCTAATCTGATGTGAAGTCTACCTCAATATATCCAAAAAGGATCCATTCCATAATCTTTCCATGTAAATTAAGCTTAGAAAAAAAGAATAACATAATGAAATGAAGAAAATGTCCTTTTTTCAAAGAACCCTCAAAATATAAAGAAATCCATTAAGATTGAGAAGCCAAGCTCAACTCACACCTCTCGCAAGAATCTTAGAGGCCATACATATCCACTCTTGGTCCTCAATTTCTCATACTTGAAGCTAAAGCTCAAGATAAGACACTTATAAGAGATTCTTCTAATCTCTCTCAAGTGCTCTCCCTTACCTCTCACTTAATTTTTTTGCACAAGAATTTTTCTTACACAAGTTCTCAAGAGACCTCTTAAATATCTCACTTTCAACTCTTCTCTCAACTCTCTCTTACCTAAACTTAGGCCTTCAACTCCTATTTGTAGATTCTGGGTGTGACCTTTCATCTTCCTAGCATTCAAATTACAAATTAATATCTATTATTCATTAAAGTAGACATCTTTTTGAAAGAAGAGAAATCTTGCTTGAGATAAAGCTACTTGAAGAAAACATTGTGCATCTAGTATAGATGTCTAGATAGTAGAAGGAGACATCTTACTTTTGGAGTAGACACCTATTTTCATGAGTAGATGGATTCTAATTGATATGCTAACATATTATTACAACTAGGATCATCCTACCTACTAAGAGTTAATTTTTCTCTAGTGATTTTTCAAAGCATTATTTGTAAAATTAAAATAATTTTTATTACATGTAGAGACACTCAAGATATATTTAATAGAAGAAATATACATAGTATGTGTAGCAAAAATTTTGTCAATAAAGTTGCTAAGTTCTCTTATTACAATTTCAAAAAGCTTAATTAAACCATTAGCCCTAATGTGGCATTTGTGGCAACTTTACCAAGGACATTCCAACAATATGTGATGCTCATCTTTAATTGCTATTTGATTTCATAAATGACAGATTCTCTCTTCTATTAGAATCTAAATCCACCTACCTATTTCAATTCTAAAAAAATGGGACCCCAATCTTGCTTAGCTAATTTGACATTATAGGTAATAAAATATAGAAACACATGAATATGCTATTTTTATGCCTTCTCCAATACTATTTAGTTAGAACCATTTTTTTCTTGTTGGGTTATCCTAGATGTACAAAAGTGTCTTGTTTCTAATACTCATATGAAGTTGTTGTGTTAGAATATCCTTCTAATTTAATGTACAATCATTATTTTCATGATGCCTTAAGACCATTTGTAACTACTCTTAATTAATTCATAATAAAAAGGTGTATTTCGTAACATAGGAATAGTTACAACCATTCTATGAAATATTAACAATCAACATCTAAGTTACGAATGTATATGTAAGTGAAGAAATGAAGAAGAATTAATGGATTAATAAAGATAAGAGCACTAAGGAACAAAACACACCATGATATATAAAGGATCAGAAGAAATTATAAAGAGTGATAGAAGGTTCAAGTTGCACCATATGTAGCCTAATCTAGTTTTTTAAATAAGAAGAAATGATCATTTGTAATGTTATGATGATGAAGAAGAAAAAGACTTACAAAGAAGTGTTTCGCAAAGTCCAAAGAATTAAGATAGTGACTCATAAATATGAGAGAAGCTAAGTTTTTAGTGAACTAGTTAAACTATAAGCAAGTCCAGAAGTGATTGCAAAGAATTCCAAGCAAGTGATTAAGAACAACAATACATATTATTAAGACTTATAAATTTTGTAAGATGATATAGGACATATCAAGTTTTCTTATGGAGTTAGATCATTGGGTAATTAGATTTATCCAAGCAATGTAAAACCTAACTCTAACATGGTATCAAAGCAATTATAAAAGATTGACATAAGAGGCTATGTGAATTTTGAACTTGCTTCTTCAAAACTCATGATAGATGTATAACTAAAGAAGTCATTGAAGACTTACTATGATAGCATAGTGGAGATATTATATTAGGTAAGTCTATTCATTTCTCTATTAATCAAGAAATTATTCATTTTACTACCCAAGATAAGAATGTCTATCTACCATTTGTGGATAGATGAGTCATTAATCATGAAGTCCTAGTGCCAACATTATTGTCAAAACTAAGTCTTCAAGACCACAAATAAAAAATTTGAATTACTTTTGATACATTAAATAAGCCTATGAGATCCATGTGCAAGATTTATAACAACTAGATGGATTGTGTGAATCATCAAACAAATGTTTAGTGTGGTATCCTCAAGATTTTGTACTATGTCCAAGCCTAGAGATTGAAGTATGCATGGGAAAAAATTATAGTGTACAATTTTCATTGTACACTTGTTACACTTCATGAAGGTCATATTAACAAATTTGGCTTTAGAGGATTGCTAATATTATTAGAAAAGAAATTCTATGGCAATGAATTACCATTTCAATTGATAACAAATTTGGTATTCCCTATTCATACATTGAAAGGGAGGTTACAAATTTGAATGATAAGACAAAGGTTGTGATTCATAACACTCTAATTGTAATCATAGAAGAAAGCATATCTACAGTGACAATAGGTAACATAATAAGTACATGAAGAACATTTAAGCCCATTATATCCACTACTACATTGAGTGTAGGTTTTACAAAGAAGCCCATAGTTGTACCCTTGTTCATAAGATTGCAATAGAGAAAGGGAAGAGCACAATTTCTCATGAAATAAAGGAACAACTTGGGAAAAAAATTTCTCTTATTTGTCCTCCTAATTATGTTGATAAGGTAGATCTTAAGTCATTCACATATTTAGTTATTCCAAATGTGAAGGTCTTAGTACAAAGTAGCTAAATTATGAATACAACTACGGTAACATACATCTTAAGGGTCTATGTTGATCTAACATTAACCAAAACCTATGTTAATTAGGGCATAGAATTATTTACCTCACATAAGGATTTCTTACTTTTATGAATGGAATAATAATAAAAGTTTATAAGAAGAATTTGTTGAGTAATGAAACAAGGATGTAGATATTGTGATCAAGAAAGGAGTAAAGTATTGGTTGGTGATGAAATGCTAATAAGGAAACTACGTTGACGCATGTGCATCGATGCATCTCAAGATGCATTGACACATGTACATTTCCACTAATTCAATCTTTGCCTATATAAGTACACATGCTTGCCACATTTATGACACTATTTGGTTAATACCTTAGCCAAACTCTTGCAGTTTTCTTCCATAAAACTTAGCAAACTTTTCCCTCTAAGTGCCTGTAGCATGGATCAAATTGATTGTACAACATTTTACTTAATTGTAATATATCCCTATGAATAGTTAGATGAATGGCAATAAAATCAAGATTTCATCTATCCATTACAATACTTAGATTAATTTATCTTTAATTTTCAACATTTTACTTTGAATATAATTTACTATTATAAGCAATTAATATTATAATTATTAATTACTATTAGTATGACAACTACAAGCATAATATATTAATGCTTGGTAAGCCCAGAAGTGGATACTTGGTACACCCATTAGTATACACTTGGTAACCCAACAATGTTAGTATACATTCAAGATGTGTATAGAAAGTGGAACTAGATACTCTATGTTTAGGATAATTTAGTAAAGTAATTAGTGAATTTGAATATTAAAACCTTTAATTTAATTAATAATTCTAGAGATAAAGAAAATAATAAAAAATATAAAAATAAATATTTTATGCCTTAATCACACTTATCCATACACAAGGATTAACATAAGTATTGATTGGGAAGACAACTACTAGCAATCACATCTTTCACAATCTAAGGATATAGGCCACATAGATAAATGTAGTTCCTAGAATTTGATCGAATTGCGTGTACATGCTAGTGATTCATATGGTTGGGCATAAGAAATACCTACTACTCATTATTGAGGATAAGACAATTGCATCGATGTATGCCCATTGACGCATCTCAGGATACATTGGTGCATGTGCATTGACGCTAATTCAATCATTACCTATATAAGTATGGACGCTCACCATATTTGTGACACCATTTAGTTAATACCTTAGATGGACTCTTACAATTTTTTTCCCATAGAACTTAGCAGAATTTTTTCTTTGAGTGCCCAAAGAGTGGATCAAATTGATTATGCGACATTTTATTTGAGTGCAATATGTACTTGGACATAGTTTCATGAACAATAATAAAATTGAAATTTCTTCTATCCATTGTAGCACTTGGAATAGTTAACTTTATTTTTCATTGTTTTACTTTAAATGCAATTTACTTTCTTATCATTAAGAAATTAATATTATAATTTATAATTAATGTGAGTATGATCACTTTGAGCATAATATATTAATGCTTGGTAATCCCACCAATGGATACTTGGTACACCTAGCAGTAAACACTTGGTAACCCAACAACATTAATATACGTTCAAGATATGCTGAGAAAGTGGGAACGGATGCTCCATGTTTAGGATAGTATAGTTAAGTAATTAGTTAATTTAAATATTAAACCTTTTATTTATTTAATCATTCTACACATAAAGAAAATAATAAAAAATATAAAAATAAATATTTTATTCCTCAATTACATTTAGCCATATGAATAGATTAACACAAATGTTGATTGGAAAGACAACAACTAGTAACAATGTCCTTCACCATCTAATGATATAGGTCGCTTAGGTAAACATAGTTTATGGAATTTGACTAGTTCATGTGTATACACTAGTGATTTGTATGGTTGAGCATAGGGAATACCTATTGCTCATCAGTTGAACTCTAAATAATAGAATATTTTGAATGACCATGAGCTTGTAAAAATAAGTGTGTATTTGTATGTGGAGTCTATAATTTACTATGTAGGATTTTTCCAAGGTGAAGATTACAAATATGATGAAATTTTAGGTGTAGTAATGAGATTATTAATTACTAAGAAATAAAAGAAAGATTAGGATACAATGCTTTAAATAAAAATAAGTAAATATGATAAAAGAAAGATTTTAAGAATTTTTCTTAGACAATGGAACAATACAAAGCATACAAAGACAACAAACTTAGTCTATTAATATAATGAAAGTAGTTATGAAGACAAAAGACATGTGTCAACAAGAGGATGATGAACTTAAGAACAAATATTCTCAACTAAAATAAGAGGTGAAAGATCTTTGTAACATTAGCTAGGAACTTGTTAGTGAGCATTAAGCAATACAAAAAAATATTAAAGAAGCAAAGAAGCATATGCATGCAACAAGTCAGTCTGCTAAAGAATATAGATTAAAGTTAAGTTCTAAGGAAGGTAAAGCTGCTGCATATCAAGAAGGGCTAGTACTATTATGAAAAGAAATGGATATGCCAAAGACATGTATTTATAAAGAAAACAAATAAGTTTTACCACTACTTGCTACAAAATCATTAACTAATATTGTTGTTATTGATGTTTTCTGATGAGTGGTGAGGTACCCCTACACTCAACCATACAAATACAAGCATTACACATGCGATCCGGTCGAACTCCGCAGACTAAGTGCCTACACGTCTTATAGAACACTTAAGGTTAATCATTTGTTGTCTTCCTAGACTTACTTGTATTTATCACGGTTATATGGTTAAGTAAGTTTGAGGTATATGATTTTTATGTCTTTTTGGTTTTATCTCCTATGCTGACAAGGTGAAGAGTGAAGAGACTAATTAACTAACTTTAACTAACTAACTAAGCCTTAATAAACCTAGCATTAGTATCCATTCCCACTTACCATTCACACCTTGAACCAATGCAACCTTGGTTACCAAACGCTA
>MNCI01011946.1:7367-21399 GCA_015680685.1 Gnetum montanum | reverse complement strand
GTCTGAGGTATATGATTTTTATGTCTTTTCGGTTTTATCTCCTATGCTGACAAGGTGAAGAGTGAAGAGACTAATTAACTAACTTTAACTAACTAACTAAGCCTTAATTAACCTAGCATCAGTATCCATTCCCACTTACCATTCACACCTTGAACCAATGCAACCTTGGTTACCAAACGCTAATCATTGCTAGGATCACCAAGCATAACACACGTGCTCAAAGCAGTCGTACTAAATGCACTTAACTAGGAGAGAAGGGTTGAGAGAGATTTAATTAACTAATAAAGTATTTAAATGGTAAATAGTAAATAACAGTAAATAAAGTCATATTTAGCCTATTCCATGCACTATAAGGTTTATCCAAGAAGTTCGTCTTTATTTCTGTACACAAACTTATGTTCAGGTACAATATTTGCTCGAATAAAGATCCGTTCACTTTGGAGCTCCTATTGCGGGCACATGGAAATTATTCTATCTTTGGAGAGGCAAAACTGCCAGAGTTTCGCTACGGTCTAGGCCTAGAATTAGAAACAAGGGACAGCCGCCTCTTATTTATAGATTTGACGATGCATTGCGATATTGCGTACGCGATATCGTAGGGGAAGACGCGATATCGTGAGGGATGCGATATCGTAGGGGATGCGATATCACGTCCCATCATTTTCCAACATATTATTGAACATTCATCTTTCCATGTTGTTATCTTGACTAAAGTCCAACTCAAGTCCTTGAATCATATCCTACAGCATCATTCTCTCGGATTGCTGAAATAGAGTCTACTTTATCTATTCCTTAGATTTATGCCCCATAATGTGCTATTACCTTGAAGATGAATAAAGTCACAATTCTTGTGTTTGTGATGTGCCATTATCTTTTGTTTTTTACATGAACTTGTGAGCGAAGTGGAGTAATTTCATTAATTCTTATGAAGATATAATTCTTTATGACTGGCCACCATAAAGTGTTATACACTCATAAATGTCCATACTTACTCATCAACTTTGCAAGAAACAATGAATTAGATTATGGAACTAATGTTTGAAGGGAAGTGTTATAATATACTCCTAAGTTAATGTACAATCATTAGTTTTATAATTNATATACTCCTAAGTTAATGTACAATCATTAGTTTTATAATCTCTTAGTAACTCAAAGATATGAAGCAAACATTATGAAACATAGTGTTCGTAACAAGAATCTAAGCACCACAACCAAAAGATTAAAAAAGTGACTCAAAGATAAGAAGTGTTGTAAGAAATAACAGTAATCCCTCAAGCATAAGATCCAATTTTCTAAAAAGAAAGAGAAGGTTCAAGTTGTGTCATACATAGCATATTCTAGGTTCTTAGAAAAAAGGAGAAAATCATTTGAAACAATATGATAGTGAAGAAGGAAAAAACTTATGAAGAAGTATTTCATAAAGTCTATAGAATTAAGATAGTGACTTGTAGATACAGGAAAAGTTAAGTTCTTAATGAAATAGCTAAGGTACAAGCAAGTGAAGAAGTGACTATGAGTTCCAAGCAAGTGTTTAAGAAGAATGATACATATCATTAAGAGTTACAAATTTTGTAAGATGATATAGGACATATCAAATTTTCTCATAGACTTAGATCCTTGAATAGTTAGAGTTATTCAAGCAATGCTAAAGCAAACTCTAACATGTTGTATATCAAAGTATAGAATCTCCATCTCATTATTCCATTTTTCAGATAAATCATTCTTTTATGGAATCACCCTTTCTATTTTTTTAGAAACTAAAGAACTTCTTCAAATATTTAACTACTATGCTACAAGAAAGACCATGAACATATTTTACAAATTAACAAAGTGCATCTACCTCGAAGGGCATCATATCTTGAAGTAAATCATATTTTCAAGGTAATGAGTATTGGAGTAATCCAACACCCAACGAAAAAAGTCACAGGTGTTCACACATGACCAGATTGTAATCTGTGGATGAGGTAATGTAAATATGTTAGCAATTGGTTTAAGTTTGAGATTGTTGTCTTCCCATCTACAACTAGTGTAGTCTATGTATATGGTTTAGCTCACAATGAGGTATATGATATGATGATGTTAATAGGTCATTTCTCCTAGCAAATATGGTAAAATGAAAATAGTTTCCAATTCTAGGTAAAATAAGTAATTACAAGAAAGTAAATCTAACTTAGCCTAAGGTGATGGATATCTAGTCTTGATTTATTGTACATGCCTTGGACTTATGCAATCATCACTGGGATTACCAAGTGTACCACTATTGGGTGTACTAAGCAATAACAGTACTAGGTTACTAGCTAACTACACTTAGCACGCAAAATTAGTTGTATCCACATCACTTAAGAATAGTGAAAGTAAAGTGCATGGAATAGTAAACATTAACTAGGAAAGCAGTAATTAGTAATCTAAGTGAAAATAGTAAAAATTATTCTAAGTAAACAAAAAGAAAACTAAATGATGATAAGTAATCTCAATCTTTATTGCTAGTCATGAGATGTGTCCAAGTACACTTCACTCAAATAAAGACTTCATATAATCAGTTAACACCACACTACAGGCATACACTACTAAGTGCTAAAGACTAAATTCACTAAAACAAACTGAAAAAGTTCTGCTCCTACTAATTGAAATATATTGCAAATTTGTGTGCCTAAGTGTTATATTTATAGGCTGGCATGCATCTTGCGATATTGCATATACAATGACACAGCTAGTGTTACAATATCGGAGTTATAATATTGTATACATGATATTGTAGTCCATCAAAATTGACTTTATCATACCCCCATGATTGACTAAAAACTCATCCTTGAGTTAAAACAAATTAAGGATAGATTTCCTTAATAAATTGAAAGGTAAATTTACATGATGCTATTTACATATCACTTCATACTGTAGTGGTGTTTTACAAAAATGACACAAGACAGGATAGGAAAAATTTTGGCAAAAAACAAAACTTGGTGGAGCATAATGTAGCCTATGTAATGCCTAATAGTGGTGGCTTCTCCATCAATTGCTTCCCCTAATCATTAGGCTTTCAAGATTTGTATCTATTTAGGAGTGCCTAAAGTTTGTCCTCCTTCGTTATCGAGTCATGTACAATCCATGCTTATTCTACAATGTGTGATGGAGTTAGTACATCCCATGGACATGGTAGCTATTGAAACATTTGATTAGCCTTGACATACCATGCCATAAAATGCCTCCTCTCTTCTTCAAATGCTCTAGCATTGACTTGTAACTCATGATAATTAGACAATATTCTAGCAAAATTTGCTTCAACATCTTTTGCCATTGGTAACCAGCCTTTACTGCTTCTAGTTCAGAGTTTGTCACTTGAAGTTTCTACAAAGCATCTTTTCTATTTGCAAACTCTTTTTTGTACACTGCATACATGGCTACTACTTGCTAATCAAGCTCATTTTAGGGCCTTCCTCTTGTTAACATGGGCAAGTTCGCATAACGAGAGTTAGTTAACCCCATGTATTCTTTTAGATCCATTATCTATAGGTCTTTATTTTTGACTTCCACTTGGTGGACGTGAGCATAATTATCCAAAATGGACTACTAGTCTAAATTTTATGCTGATATGGAGTTGATTCAAATCTTAGCCATATGAATTTCCTTCTCTTTGATTTGCTTATACATCCTCACCTGGTCATGGAAGTGTTCCTTGAGCCTTTCATGCTTCTTAACTTTATTCTACTGCACACTTATCTCAATAGTTGATTTCTATCTAATTGTGCATACCTCCTTCATTGAGAGGGTTCTATTTTCTCTTGCTAAGTGGCTCATATCTTGGTTGTCTCTCATTAGTTGTTCTCTCAACTAATGGATGCTTTCCTCCATGATGTTTTTCTAGTTCTCTACATTTGTCAACCTAGTGTTGTCTATAGCAAGTTGCTTGTTTTCCTCCTATGCTATAGTGAGTGCCTCAACATGTGCATATGTTTACACTTTGATATTGAGGCATTTCACACTACTTTCTCCTTCTCATTCTCCATCTACTTATTGTGCCCCATGAGGTGAATTGCTCTATTCTAAATTACTGTAGTTGGTTAGGTGTAACATATTATGTAGGATCATTGTGTTATGCCCTCAGGGTTACTAGTCCTTCCTGTTGTGTGAGAATTTCATTTTCTACATGCTCTACCTTGGTTTCTGCCATGACCACCTTATCCTTGGCTACTATTAGTTCTAATTATACTATAGTGACATCACTTGGAATGTCAAAAAGATTTGTCATTACTTGCCCTATCTATAGTAGTCAATCTAGCACATCTTAATGATTAGTAGGATTCATCAAGATACTAGTTTGCATTTAAGAATCCCTTGCTCTAGTTAGATTTTTTTATTGGCACAATAGGTACATTAAATGATTCTTTGATGTGATCTGTGATGATCTCTGCTACTCTTGCTACATCCTGGTGATGCATAACCATGATTGTGGCTCCTTCTCCAATTTTAAGCACCACTTGGAACAATGCAACATTCCTAGAAATCTATTATGACCATTGGACATCTTCTTCTAACTACAATGATATTTGTCCACTAACAAGATTTGTGGAAACTATGGATTGTATGGTGCTATTGACAACTTTATAGAGGTTAGTCCCCTCACGTGGTCCCCAACTAATAGTCTCTACAATCTATTGCAAATGACTCATGAATGGCCTGTAGTCCTATGACAATGGTGATGGAACTTATTGTTGCTACTATTCTTGCTATTGCTACTACTAACTGTTCACTTATTGTTGTTGTTCAGTGCTTTGTATGGTTTCCCCTACTTTTGTTTATTCCTCCATCCAATCTTTCTTTGATGGTGTTAGTTTAAGCATTTCAACATATGATGTGCTTTGAGCCTTCTTGAAGACATCATTAGTGTATCCCAAGATTCCAACATGTTTGCATAGCTTTTTGATTAGGTAAGGGAATGGATGTGTCAACTTTGTTGCTTTCTTTTCTTCAAACTACCTTTGGATCTCCATGAAATAGAGCTCTGTGAGATTTACCTTATACTTTTCCATCAGAATTTTGCTTCCTTTGGCTACATAGGTAGATAATCTATTTAGTCTTTTTGTGGAAAACAAGTGATATGTGCCAATTTTAAAATAAATTCTTTCCTCCAAAGTTAGCTCATTATTCTCCTTATCTTCATTGTCAAATAGCCTTTAATGAGTAGGGAGTAGATCCCACATCCAACTATGTGAATCACTAAGCGTTCACATGCGATCTAGTCGAATTTTGTGAACTTATAGCCTTCTAAGTACACTGGTCTCTAGGAAGTGAAACTAACCAATGTAATCGGTGTCTTTCCAATTACACTTGTGAAATGCAAAGGTATGGTTAAGTGCAATTAAGGCATATGATTTTTATCATTTTTATGTTTTGTATTTTAAGTCTCCTGAGTATACAAAATAATGAATGAAATAAAATAATTAAATTGCTAACTTAATCTAAGTAGATACACCTAGCTAATCCTAACATAAGCACTTGTTCTCACTTGCTGTATACATCTTGAATACATTTAATGCTACTAGGTTACCAAACATTAAGCGTTACTGGTATTACCAAGTGCCTTGTGTATGCTCGAAGTGGTCGTAATTATGTGCTTAAATAATCACTATTTAATCTAGCTTAATTTAGCTTAATTTATAACTTAATTACTTAATGCATTAAAAAATTTCATAAAACATTGAATGCATAAATAAAAAATTAATCTAATTCAAAGTGCTAAAGGTTTATCAAAAAGTTCGTCTTTATTGCTGCACACACTACTATGTTAAGGTACAACAGGGCTCAAATAAAGATCCATACACTCTTTAACTTCTACAATGGGCAGTTAGAAAAATATTATAACTTTCAAATGACAAATCTATAAGAGCTCTGCTACAACTATGATAAAAATATGCCATAAACATAGTGAGTGAATGTGTATTTATAGGCAAAAATAGACACTATGTCGATAAGGCCACATTGATGCATTAAATCCCATGTCAACATGACTGCATCGATGGGGCTGTGTTGATGAGGCCTCATTGAAGAAACCCAAAAAACATGACTTATCATACCCCCACGATTGAATGAAAAATTATCCTTGAGTGAACAAAAGGAGGATAAAGTTTCTTACAAAATTTTAGGAAGGTATGCTATTATTAACTATCTATAGTCATACACAAACACAACAACACACATGAATAAACACTAAGTGTCTGAGTGTATAAAATTATAGTCATTACAAAATTTTGGTGTTCAGGGTAACAAAATTGAACACCAAGACAAAAATGACAAACACAATTCCTTTGATGGTATGAAGACAAGGAAGAAGTTCAAATGGTCCCAAGCAGTGGAGGCTCTTGAGGCTCTGAAGGATCTTCTATTGTGTCAAGTGGATGTGGTGGATGAGGCGGTTGTGGTTATCCTACAACAGCTACAGCTTCTGACAGAAGATGGAAGGCATCCAACAGTGTCTTCATCTTCTCTTCCTTACTCTGGGGATTGTTCATGGTCTAAACTAGATTTCAAATGTATGCTAGTGTGGGAAGATCCCAAGGATAGGACATTACTAGGGATAGCTCCTTCACATTTATAAACCAAGCAATGAAAAGTTTGCATTCAAAATTGAATTCCTTTACTACATTCTACAACTTTTGGTAGTCACTCAATCTCCTAGCTAGGTTCTCAGCTGTAGACCATTGATTGATGAAGTGCTACTTGAGAACATCAAGTTCTACATTTGCCACCTCAAGCTTTTGCTTAGTGTCTTTATGATGCTTGAACTCAGCTTTGTACAGCAAGTATGACCTAATTACCAACTTTTCTAATTTATACTATGGTCATCCAATAGTCAACATAGTTAGATTTGCATAATGGAGATTGGCAAGCTCTATGTACTCCATCATCTCCTCGATCTGTAGCTTCTTCATGTGGATCTCTACCTTGTTGTAGTCATTGAGCCCATCAAAGATGGGCTACCAGACATCACCTCCTTCCTTGAGCTACTGGAGGGCCTCATTAACTTTTACCTTCATCATCTGAATATGTTTTTCATTGATTTCATTTTGTAGACCAATCAAATCTCTATAGTGGTTTTTAACTTTCTCAAATTTGAGAGCCTCATTTTTTAGGCAACTACCTCTATTGCAGATTTTTGGCTACTAATCTCCTCAGTTTAGTATTTACTCTAGTTAACTACTCCTACTATTGATTAATGAAATCTTGTATTTGTTGCTTTTGCACATGAACATTCTACAAGTAGTGATTTTCTCCAATCAAGGTGACATTCTCCTGGTGAGTCTGATTCAAGACCTTTTGAATATTATGCATGGTGACATTAGCTAAGGACTAATCAAAAATCATTGTCTCCTTTTCATTCTTAGCCTTCTTGAGCTTTTCTTAAAGCTATTAAAAAGCTTCATCATAGGTCAATGTAGGGCTCAGAGACATAGGGTCAATAAGGTAAGCTCATAATTTAGTGACCTTTGTAGCCAACCATTGGTTTTGAGCCTAGGCTATTTCAAGTTGCCCCTCCATGATAATGCATTTGCCCCTTGCTTTTAGTAGCTCTAACTAGGTTGTAGTGATTATATCTAAAAGGTTAAAGACATCTGAAATCAACTGCTCAGTTCTAACTAGTTAGTCTAGCAACTCTTCATACTAGGCTACACTCAATTTATTGCTAACTATTCTTACGAATGTCTACACATCTCTAAGTGTAGAAACATTTGGTATAGATGCTATAGGTGTGTTTAATGCCTTGGAAATTCTATCAACAACCACCTCTACTACTATCTCCTACACATGATGCTGCATCACCAAGATCGTTTTCCCCTTGCCCTTCTCTAGATGCACCAGGAAAGCACTGACATTCCTAGAGATTTTTGGCAATTACTGCTATTGTGAGAGAGAGACTATTACCTCTCATGTGATATTATCCAATCTTGCAAACAGTTACATTCTTTGGGCTAAAAAGATTAGCCCACCTCCCTCCATCTGGTTGATGGTTTAAGCCACTTCATTAAGGTGACTCATCACTAGGCAATACACAAATGGATTGTCACTACTCGTTCCTACCTGTTTCTCCTACTCATGTAAGAGATTCTCTTAGATCTCACACATTTGTTCAAGGATAACGTGGGACTTTGACATTGTGTCATGAGTGATCGGTGGAGGTGGTGGTTGTTGCTCCTCTTCCTTGGTTGTAGCAAGGATCTTGTCCTTCATCATTTTTTCCCAAGAGGTAGAAGGAGTATGCCAGAGTGTATTGTTGGCATAACAAACTATTCCTTCCCTTTTGCATAATTTTCTAATGAGGTAAGGAAAGGGTAGGGCCTTCCTTCCATGATTATTTTCCTTAAATCACTTCTCTATCTCCAAATAAACTGACTATGAAAAGTTCATAGGGAATTTTCTACTTAGAGCAGCACACGCATTGGTGGAGAAGGCAATCATCTTATTGGGCCTCACTATCAAATTAAGGTAATAAGCTTCTATCTTGAAATATACATGTTTTGCCAAGGTGAGTGCACCATACTCCTTATAGTCCACTCCATAGCATCGCTAGGTCCACTCTTTCTTTGCCTTTGAGTCTACTTGTATAGAGATCTCTACTAGATTTTTTCCAATATCAGGTAACCCTAGGGCCTATGCAATAGCTTCCACCAAGTAGAATACCTGAATGTCCTTGATCTTCATAGTGGCTCTTTCCTGCCGATTGTTCCAAAAGAGATATGTCTTTTCCATGTATCACTCCCCACTAGAAGTGATGATTGGCCAAATGGGAGAGTTCTACAACTATGTTCTAAGAATGGTCCAAAGTTCAATTCTTGGAGAACTAAATATTAAACATCACAAGGCTTGATCTAATCAAGATAGACTTGAGTCAATATGACCTTTAGTCTTGGCATTGATCTCGGTGCCTCATCTTGATGCGATTGTTCAGTTACAATCACTTCCTTGAGAATCTATCAAATAGATTCCACTTTAGACTCCTCTTGAAGAGGTCCCATCGCATGAATTTCTATTACCTATTCTTGGGCTTGCTCTTGCTGCTCCCTTTTAGCTCTTGCTCATTTGTTCCTTAGTTGAGATGGCACTTCTTCCTGTGGACATTTCGATCTAGGTGCCATTTGTAATCACAACATGACCAAGGATTAGCACTTAATGTGTAACTTTGAAACATTTGAAATACCTTATCCCTTGGGGTAGTTACACTTGGCTAAGTTGTGATCATGGCTGGTTTGATTTTTTTAATATTATTTCATTATTTTATTTGATTAAAAAGGTTACTGAAGTGTGTTGGAAGGGTTTAACTCTCATAGGTTAATGATTTAATAGTATTTTGTTCATTAAACCCATGGGAGAGTTAGAAGAATTTTGAAAAAAATTTATCGAAAACCTAAGGTTTATGGTCCCCACAACATAAAGCATAACTTTGAAAGCTGCAAGGCTGAAGAACGAAGTGAATCAGATGAACGATTTGAAAGTTACAAGTTTTGGAAGATTTTTAGCTCTAAAAAATTGCAAGAACTCCCTTTATGTTTGTAGAAAATAGCAAAAAACTCCTAAGTGATGAATGCTATTTATAGAATTTTTCCCATGCGTTGACTTGGCCTCATTAATAGGGCCTAGTTGACATGGTCGACTACATTGACTGGACCTAGTCAACATGGCTATTGACTACCATTAACCAAGTCAAAATTCAAGAAATACAAGGAGTTTTTGAATGAAATTAGAGTCAAATGGAAGCCCAAAAAGCCAAGAACACACTGAAATACATGAAGAGGACTTGAGATTTTACAAAAGGTGAAGAATGACTGGAGAAATGCCTTAAGGAGCACATAATTGGATGCAACTAATGGGGAATGCATAATATTTGATTGCCAAAATGTCTAAGTATAAGGGACTTAACTAGTACAACCAAGAGCTATGAAAGTGGATACTTTCCATAGTAGGCTTATGTCCTTTTTGCCCTTACATAGCCTCAATGAAGGAGTCTATGGGTCTCATAGTTGATTAATGGTTATGAAAACTTCAGGACCAAATCCTAAAAAATCTACCTAAGAATTTTAACACGTCAAACTAAGATATTAAACAAAAACATAAAATCAATAGTGAGTTAAGTTATGGAGAGCATTGATGGATGTGATAGAGAATGGAATGGATGTCCCAATCATAGTCACATGAAGTCCCTTGTGGAGTTATGGTTAGGTGACCTAATAAAAGTCTAACCTTAGTCTAGATCAAGACCAACCACTTTTAGTGACTTAGCATCGCCACTCCAAGACCAATCCATCCCCTTGAGACATAAGAATGCTCCCACAAATAACCACCATTCTTTATTTAAAAAGAAAAGAGAAGCAAGATGTGAGAAATGGCCTTAGTTAGAGGAGACCTTCACACATGGTTAACATGTCTTTCTAGTCTCATAACCAATGTGTTTCCTGTTTGTTTTGTCTAAAGGATGTGCTTTGAATTCCCATCATGTTTTTTTTCATATATTTTATGTTGTTATGAATTTTTTTGGATAGGAACCACACCATACAAATATTTATTCAATTTCCTATTATTGGTTGACACGAAATGGTAAGAAATCCATGAAAACACACTTGCACTCAAGCAAGTAGAGCAGCATAAAGAATATTGAATCCCCTTAAAGTCACATCCTTTTCAAACCTTTGAAACTTTCCCAAGCTTGGAAACTACCAAGGTCACAAGTTTGTTAAAGTTTTATTAATGAAAAAGGAATGTCATACTTCCAAAACCAAGAAAACCATAGAGTTGGTGCGTGGGTGGATGACATGGACTCACAACCTACTTCATGAAAAAGAAACCTATCTTAGTTATTGGTCATCAAAATTCAAAAATAGGAAGATATTAGCAATCAAAAACATTAGGTACAAACCACAATTAATAACCAGCTACAACATCACTAAGTCCTATTCATAATAAAATACTTTTATTAGAAGATAAGAAAAAGTCATACCAAAATAAAGTAAAATATACAAGAAATTATAAAAATATTCAAGAAAAACAAAACATACCAATGATGTTGTAAAATTTTTTTGGAAAAATAACAAAGTGTAAAATAAAAATGATATAAAAACAAAGAAAGTGTGAAACAAAAATGTGTAAAAAATAAAAATTAGAAAAATTGAGGAGTCACTTATATAGTTAGCATGTATAGCCATCTCCCCTACAACTAAGTTGAAAGGAGGAGATTTGAAAAATTAAGCATGGTTGTCCATCCAATGAGGCATTGATTTCACTAGCTTCCTTAGTCTCATGGAAAGGTTTTAGTTGTTACATGTTGACTAGTTGTTTCTTGTGTGGGCTCTCAAGTTTGCAGATTAACATGGAACCAGAAGGAAATGTTTCATAAATGATGTAAGGCCCTTCCCATAACATCTGAAACTTAGTTCATTGAGGTCCGTGTGTGGGGTTCTAGTAGAGAACCTTGTCTCCAGGTTGAAATTTCACTTTCCTTATCCTAAGATCATGGTGTTGCTTACTAAATGCATTGTGCACTTCATTCAAGAATAGGACCAAGTAGATTCTCATTTAGCATGTTAAGATTGAGAAACCTCTCTTTTTGTGCTAGGCTTAGGTCAAGGTTCACATCATAGGCTATTGAAAGTGTATGAAGCTCACATTAAATTGGAAAAGTTGATAATTTTTTGTACACTTGCTGATAGGAAGAGTAGCCTATAGGGAGTTTCCATGTTGAGCAGTATGCCAAGAGGGCATCATTAAGTTTTGTGCTCCAACCTCTCATATATTTGCTCTTTCTTCATTGTGGTGTAATTGAGTTGTGCTTCCATAATGCTTTGGCTTACATAGTGGATGTAATATGGACATTTTTTATCATCTAACTGCATAAGCACAGCTCCCAAGGCATAGTTTGATGCATCTCCCATGATGTGAAACAAACGAGAGTAATCATGTGCTCATAAAATTGGAGTCTTTACAAGCTTCTCCTTAAGCTATCAAAATGCCTTTTCACATGCCTTAGTCCATATGAATAGAGCATCTTTCTTTATGAGCTCAACCAACAATTTCATGATGTTAGAAAAATTCTCTATGAATCGTTAGTAGCAGCCAATCTATCCAAGAAATGATGAGACATCTTTGATAGTTTTTGGTTGGTGGGTTATTCCTTGGATGATCCAAATATTTTTAGAGTCCAATTCAATCCCTCCTTGAGAAATTTTGTGCCCCAACACAATGCCCTCCTAGACCATGAGATGGCTCTTTTGCCAATTAAGCTAAAGATTAGTCTCCATGCATCTTTTTAGCACTTGCTCAAGGTGGTCCAAGGTTTGCTTGAATGTAGCATCATAGGTGGAGAGGTCATCCATGAAGATTTCCATCACACTACCAATCTACTACTGAAAGATGCTTAGGACCAAGCATTGGAAAGTTACAGGGCCATTGTACAAACCAAAGGGCATCTTATGATATGTAAAAGTTTCCCAAGGACTTGTGAATGTTGTTTTGACCTAATCCTTGGGCACAATCTAAATTTGGTTATTGCCACTATAACCATAGAAAAAGCTATAATAGTAATGCCCAGAAATAGTGTCCAACACCTAGTCCACAAATGGCAATGGTAATTGATCTTTGAAGGTCATCATGTTCAATAACTTGAAATCAACACAAACCCACCACTTGCCACCTTTATTTGGCACAATTACAAGTGGGCTAATCCACTTGCTATTTGCAATTGGATAGATGAATCCCACCTTGAGGAGTTTTTCAATTTCCTCTTTGACGTTCTACTTCAATTTGGTGTTCAACCATCACTACAATTGCCTCTTTGGTTTTATGGCCATATCAATATAGATGCAATGCTAGCATATCTTAAGATCAATCCCAATGAGTTCAGGATATAACTAAGCAAAGGCTATTGGCCATTTGTTGACCACCTTTAACAACATCCTTTTCTACTCAAGAGCAAGGTTGGCATTCATTATCATTGGCTTGCCATTTTTCAAAAATGCATATTTCATGTCGGTAGGTACAGTTTACAACTTGAAGGGATTTTTTTAAAACTATCAGGGATTTCAAACTCTTCCCACTTGATATCATTAGGTTCATCATTGGAGAGTTGCTAATGAACTTGCTCTAGTGCATCCATTCCTTCAACATAGGTATAGGTTAGGCTCTTAGTAGGTTTCATGCAAAGTGTGCTACTCTAAAAATTAGATGTTAGTCACTAGGTGCCCTTCTATTTTGTGGTTGTTGCATATAGGCACTTTTGGATTTTAGATTCATTTGCACACTATCTGCATGTTTTGATTACTGTGCTTTTACTAGACCAAAGTTTCTACACATAGTTGAACCTTGTATCATTATACATGATGGATGGAACTCGCTTCTTCTTAATCTTTTTCAATGCATTTTCCTTGGAAATTTCCAAGGAAAGATTCTTGATGTCCATTAGTGCATTAACAAAGCTTAACCAAGCCCTTCTTATAATGATTGGGAAGTCTCCCTTGCAATTATCAACTTTGATTACCAAGAAATTAGTAGGATATGACCACCCATAGATAGTGATCATAATGCCCTCCACTAGTTCCAAAGGAATGGTGATGAATTGATCTACCAATTCTAAATGGATGTTACTCTTCTTAAGAGTAGGCAAGAGTTAGGCATTGTACATTTCATGGAAAATCATATTAACACCAGAACCTGAATTGATAAGATCCTGGCATAGCTCACTTCCAACAATCTACAAGTAGATGAGTGGACATCCAGGATCAACTCTTTTCTGAGGAAGCTTGCTAGCCTTGATCTAATCAAAGATAGCATGGGTTAACATGATAGTGCGAATCTTGAGCAGCATTTGGTTTAAAGAGCTCTTGAAAGGAATGGATGTAGAGTGATGAGTGGCAAGGTACCCCTACACTCCACCATACGAATACGAGCGTACACGCGCGATCCGGTCGAACTCCGTAGACTAAATGCCTTAACGCCACAAGAAACACTTGGGGTTAATCGTTCGTTGTCTTCCCAGGCTTGCTTGTATGTGTCA
>MNCI01011934.1:65966-104381 GCA_015680685.1 Gnetum montanum | reverse complement strand
ATAAATATTATTTTTGTTTCAATATCTCTATCATATTCACTTCTAGTACATAGACAAGGACTAAAAAATTTTATATAATCAAAAAATTTTGTGTGAGAAAACCTATAACTAAGTCCATCCAAAATAGTTTTAGCAAATGCTTTTCCAATATTCAAGTAATCTTCTAGAGTACCTAGACCAAAAGCATTAGGAAGAGATTTAAAATCTTAAGATAAGAACATGAACATTACCTTTCTTATCAACATATTGCACATTTCCATCTTTAGTAGCTTTCAAACACTTGGAGACATTTTCATAATTTTCACCATAATTCTTTTTTAAAAAGGATTTTTTTAATAATAGGCATTGTCACCTCAATACATGAGCCAATACATGTAAGATTGACTTGATCTTCTTGAAATTTCTTTCTCACTTTATTCAACTTTGTTAAAATAAATAAATGTAAAACTAAACTTGATAAATAGTTACTACTTCATATAATTTTGGCTCTTCCATTTTACATGTAATAAAGCAGCCATAGGTTTAACCAATCTTCACATTACTTGCCCATGTGAAAGCCATCAAATAGAATGTCTTTGCAAAATAGCAAAACTTTTTATCTTCAATAATTCCACAAGTTCTGAATGTCTTTTAGTTGATTTACCAAGCCATAAATTTGCAATTTATCTTAAATTTTGGAAAATGATCAAATGCATTTGCTATAGCTAATGTTTCATGATGTGTAATATAATGAATAGAAAATTAATATGGAATAGTTCTATAAAGTTTGGCAAATAAACTTTCCTAAACTTCCCTCATTGATGATGCTTCTTCATATAGAAAACCCACCATTGTTTCTTTATTCAAATTCATATCTTTTAATAAATTCATATTTTTCTGGCCTTCGCCCAGTAGCTCTTACTTTTTTTGACCCGGGGGAGGTAGATAAATGGAAAAAAGAAGGTTATCAATATATCCATCTTGCTGAAATCGCTATCCATTTACATCCACACTTCAACTATAGACTCAAAAAGCCTTACTGGATTGCTTTGATATATAGGAGATTTAAATCATTTCAAGAAGCTATTATAACACAGGCTAAAGGTAGATTAGTATCAGATGCTCTAATTATAACTATTCCTAACTTTACCCTTTCTCTTTTTGATCCGCATTTATTTAATAGTTTAATGCTTATTACGTATATTCCTGTTGACATGATAGATCGTAGTGTTTATTGCACAATAGGTACTAGATTAAGTTTTAAGTTATTCAGTACAGTTAGTATACAAACCCTTTTGCCTTTTGGCCAACAAGCTCTCTCTATTGGTTCAACAAACTTAGAATATGGGTCACAAATTAATACAGAGGATCTCTCGATCCATAGGCTCTTCCCAGACTTAGAAGATCTGTTAGAAGAATACTATGAGCAGAAAAGACCTAAAAAGTCTTTATTTAGATCATCATCCAAATCTCGAAGATATTATGTAGAGCTACAACCACCAAAACTCTTGCCTTATGATCCATTAGCTCCCAAACCTATTAAACCAAGAAAACCATTAATCCTGTTTAAAAAACAAAAATCATCTTATGAAGAATAGGAAGAGAGAATACAAAAAATGGGAAAACTGTTTAAAGAACTAGGTATCACTTTAGATCCTAGGAGAGTCATTAAACAGAAGGGAGAAAAACTAGTCATGGACAAAGTAGAAACAGATCAAAAAGGAAAAATAGTTTTAGAAGATGTCTCTACATCTAGTTCAGACGATGATATATCTTGCTCAAGTAAACCATCACAAAGTTGCACACATAAAAACCTACATAAAGTAGATCATGACATTAGGTGTGTTGAGTGTGATGAGTTATTAAGGATCAACATGAATACGGAAGAACCAAAAGAGGTAGCACACATGATGCAATACAAAACATCCGAGGAACAACCTTCTAACATCATCAAATTACACAATTGGACAAACCATAAGTTAACTTATGTTAGTGACCAAAATTTGATGACATATGCAGAAGTTAGAGAAGTACAGAGGGATGTAAAAGATTTGCATAAAATATGGGTTCCCAAACAAAAATTTGAAAAACCTAAGACCAAGGGAAAAGAAAAGGAAAAGGATCCCAGTGATCTAGAAGGTCTCTATATAGATTCACCACTGATTACTCCTCCTAAAGAAAGGAAAAAGAAATCAACAACAAGGGTACAAAAAAGACGACCTGTTCATACAATTCCAAAATCTGAAAAGGGAAAGAAAGAGGAAGAAATCAATGCGAACGAAGAAGATAATGAAATGATTTACATCCGTAGTGAAGGATCTTTAGATGATGAAGAGAAAAAATTATTAACAAAACAAGGTATGATCTTTCAAGATCCTAAAGACCTAACAGCTATGCAAATTCGAAAGACAGCAGAGAAACCACCACCATATTTTAGTATGGATAACAAGTCGATTAGAGAAAGACAAAAAGAGATTGATAAAATTAGTGGCTTTATCGCTAGAAAAATTGTCTTAGAAAAGAAGTCATATGAACATGCCATAATCAATGCAACACTAAATTTCGAAGGTATGTTAAAACGTTGGTGGAATTTCATAGAAGCTCCCGTACGTAAAAAATTATTAAATAATCCGCACGTTATTTTCCTAAATGCTATCACAAAGGAATTTTTAGGAAATAAAGCTGATAGAGATAGTGCATATAGGACTTTATTTTATAGTTCAAGATTACATAAAATCCAGGACATGTCTCCATTCCTTGACATCATGGAAGAATGGTATTACTATGGAAAACTCATACATGACGTAGGTGCAAAAGAACATCTGTTAGGATGTCTTCCAACGCCTTTTGCTAGTTACTACCGAGCCCAACTTCAACATGAAGAAAAGGATCTCGAGGAAATGAGTTTCAGTGCCATCCGCCAATTCCTTGAAAAAGTAACAAGGGATCTGTTTGTCCAACAAAAAACACAGAAATTAGTAGGCTCTCTAACTAAACAAATAGGGAGAGACTTATGCTTACAAATGTGTCCTGAAGATAATTTCAAACAGTTAATTAGGAATAGAAAACAACAGTCAGAGCCATGTGTATGTAAACCAGTACAACGTACATCATAGAAATACTCAAAACCAAAGAAATTCTGGAAACGGAAACTCCAGCCAAAAATCAAACTCGAGAATTGGCCACAAAAACCTTTTAAAGGTATGTTTAAATGAAAACAAGGGCCATATAAAAATAAGGAAGTCAGATGTTTCATTTGTTCAGGGAAACATTATTCCAGTCAATGTCCAAAGAAAGATAATCATCCTCAACGCATCAATTTCATTGAAACAATGAAAATTACTGAAGATGATTTTTTCTTAACTTATGACTCTGACTTATCTTTTTCAAACGGGGATATTTACTTAGAATCTTCAGATCAATATTCCAGTGAAATGGAATTTGAAGATATTCCTAATTACCCCAACAAACCAGGCAATGTAGATTATGACACAGATTCTTTTGGATATATGTATCATGTTTACATGAATGAAGAATCAGATAGTGATGATCTCTATGAAAGAGATCCGACATATTCTATGTTAAAAAGCCAACTATGCCAATTAGAAAAGAAATGGCAAAAAGTTCCTTTAGAAGACTTACATAAATTTAGGGCCTACAAACACAAAGTAAAATCCAAACGGAATGAGATAGAAACACATAAGCAAATGCTTGAGAAATCATTTGGTATATATCAAGATTCCCAGAATCCAAATATAGTAGAGTTTGAAGATGAAACACAGACACCACAAAATGAAAATAGAGAAGTTACTCCAGACATACAAACTTCTATGTGGCGACAGTTTCGAATCAAACAACTCAAGAAGTATCTCCAACAGGCCTCAGAAGAACTTGAATGCTTAGAACAATAAGAAGAGAGTTGGCAACAAGCAGAATATGAAAAAGAGACAAAACAAGTAAGCGTAATTTTAGAAGTTAATTGTAATAATTCTTGACCAATCTTACCTGCTTGCTCATTTACTATATCATGGCCTAAGTATCATAGGTATACAATAGATTGTTTATTTGACACAGGCGCAGAGGTATCTCTTGCTAGAGAGGAAACAATTCCACTTTGTTTTTGGGAGGAAAAGGAACCATGTCATATTTCCTTTAACATCCAAAAAATATTATTAACAAAGCAAGCCAAGTTACCTATCCTAATGCCTGATAAAAAGATAGTTTATTTTATAGTCTGTCAATTTCCCTTACCGTCTTATGATTGTTTAATAGGATCAAATAATTTACAAAATTTTGATATTACTATTACTAAACAATCTATCCAATTAGATCAATATAATTTTGCTAGGATAAATGCTAGGCAGTAGTTTAAAAGTCAAAAAAAAAAACCAAAAATATAACCAAAAGAGAGAAACTTGGATTGTTAACCAAATAGAGAAATATCAACCAAGTTTTAAAGATATTAAAAAACAATTACTCCAATTTGCCAATGATGACCCCACTATTTTCCGACACAAGAAAGAACATTGGTGTCAGATTGACCTATAGGATGGAGTAAAAATAAAAGCAACCGCACAACATATAGGAATGTCACCTAGTCTTAGAAAAGAATGTGAATCAAAGATTCAAGAATATTTACAATGAGGTTTAATCCAACCAAGCACCAGTATGTTTGCTTGTGCCACTTTTTTTGTAAATAAAAGAGCTAAATTAGTCAGAGAGAAAAAACGCTTAGTGGTTAATTATAAACCTCTGAATGACATTATTAAATCAGTCCAACATCCCATTCCTAACAAAGAAGATTTGTTTCAAAGACTGCCACATACTAATATCTATTCTAAGTTTGATTTAAAATCAGGGTTTTGGCAGATCCAGGTCCAGGAATCTGATCATTGGAAAACGGCATTCACAATACCCGGCGGATTATATGAATGGAATGTCTTAGCATTCGGCATAAAAACCGCACCGTCCATCTTCCAAAAGATGATGGATTCCATTTTCCATTCTTATCCATTTATATTAGCATACATAGATGATATTTTAGTCCTTAGTAAATCTGTACAAGAACATATAGAGCATTTGCGCATTTTTTCTGACCTCGTAGATAAAAACGGTCTTGTCCTCTCACCAACAAAGATGAAGATCGGACAATCTAACATAGAGTTTTTAGGTTTAGAAATCTCTATCGGTATTATTAAATTACAACCTCATATAATACAAAGTATTATTAAATTTCTTGATATCTTAGAGAATAAAGTCCAGATACAACGGTTTTTGGGATGCATTAACTATGTTTCTGGGTTCTTTAAGGATATAGCTAAGGAACGTGATGTGTTAAATATATTATTGCAAAAAAAATTCTCCTCCATGGACCAATGCATGCATTGAGGCTGTCATAAAGATCAAAGGAGCTTGCCAGGAATTACCTCCATTGTTTCTTCCAGGTGAAGGTAAGTTTATTCTTGAAACTGATGCCTCTGAATGTTTTTGGGATGCTACCCTAAAACAAGAGCAAAATCGTATGGTTAGGATCTGTAGATATGCTTCTGGAAAATTCAATGAAGCACAACAGAAATATCACAGTTCTCATAAAGAACTTCTAGCCATTGTTAAGGGCATTGAAAAATTTCACTTATTCCTCCAACCACAACGTTTCATCGTCAGCAGTGATTTGAAACATTTTGATAAGTATCTACAATCCAAAAACCTTTCAAAATTGGCTCATACATGGCTGATCCGATGGAGTTTATTTTTAGCAAATTTTGAATTTGATAGTGAGTATGTAGAAGGACATAAAAATTGTTTAGCAGATTTTCTAACTAGAGAATTCCAATTCTCTGGTTCTACTAATGTTTGAATATTGTGCAGAATTATTAAGAGGCGAAGGATGGACTCTTCATTCTTCTAGGCGTTTACGTCCATGTTTGCCTAATGAACGTTTTCTTAGTTTTCCTCAGTACTTTGCTGAAACTAGCCGGTATCAAGCAAGTTGGGATGAATTTTGTATCCGAACAAATGCACACCCATCTGGGTCATCCATAACACAGAGGATTTTCACAGCTTAGAATTCTCCTACCCTCCGGAATCCTAGAACCACCATTCCTGCTTCCTACATCCATTTAGCCATCGATGTAAAAATTAATAGCCTGGATTTTGAAAACTGGTACACAACTGACTGCCTTAGCTGGCCTTATTACCAGCCTAGTGATTTTCATATGTATCGTATTGAATTTAATCCTTAGACCATGCCATCTTCTGATTCCGAAATGTTTTGGTCCTGGTGGGAAAAATTCGGTCATGCCCCTGTTCATCTTCCTCCCAATTATCCAAGGTATCTCAGGGCCAATTTGGCTGATCATCATGGTGATTTCGCATTCTATGGCAGTGCAACCACCATGGCATGGCATTTTCTTCATATGGCTTCCAGTCCTGTTTATTTTCTCGTCACATGCATCGCCAAAAGGACAGACTGGCAAAACACATGGGGACGGGCTTTTTACCAAGATGTGTACACAGCAAATGCCTATGATATCCAGCATCACTGTCACATCCATTTGAAAGTACCATACACATTAGAATTATATTATCAAGACCATCGTATTGATGAGTACCGTGCTACAGGGGGAAGTGAGTCCAAACTTTATCTAGCTGGACTCCACTCAGTAGAATCCAATGCCAGTATAGAGAGCACGTCGTCAGATTCTCCCGAACGATATGATTATAGCTCTGATGAGTTCCACAACCAAGCAGTCAATTCTGATGGAGAAGATGTCGAATTCAGCCCAAATAGTCCTCCGTCACGCTAAAAAAGTTATTTGCCATAATCTCTAAAAGTGGATCTGAATCCTGAAAAGTAGATCGTCCCAGTTAGCTTCCATTATTGTGAGGCGGTTTGTAAGCTATAAATAGTAGTGTGTGTATGTGAAGTAACATAAGCATAGAAGTGAGTCTAGTAGTCTACAAGTGTGAGTTTATTTTCTTTGCAAGTGTGAGTTCTGCAAATAGTTGTAAGGAGAAGATACCATTTTCTTGATGCTCTTTGCTCAGAAACTAAGCATTCTCTCTGTCACTGAAAGAGAGATCGTTCTTTGATGCGCTGTGCTCAAGAACAAGCATTCCTTTCAGTTCTGTAATATTTCTGTGTGTGCAATAAAATGATTTTCTTTGGCATATCCATGTGTTATTTCATATGCATTTAGATGAGCGTATGTGTTAGTTCTGTTTGAGAGCGCTGCGTACTTTGATGGTGATGAATCCTATTTTGATCTACTCTGATATCAGAGCCTCAATATCGAATACCTAATATTAAATCCCAAGACGCAATGTCAAATATCTAGTATCGCAGAGTATATGCCAGCCTATAAATATAGGGCTTTGACATACAATTTCTCATTAGTTTTTGTCATAGCATAGCAAAGCTCTTGCAGTTTGTTTTCTCTAGACTTAGAATATTTTTTGAGTGCCCGCGGCAGGAATTTGAATGTGTACAGATCTTTGTTGGAGCACTGGTGTACCTAAGCACAATAATGTGATAGAAATAAAAAATGAACCCTTTTAATAATCCTTTCTGCACTGAGAATAGATTAGTATTTCTTTTAATGCATTTAATATTCATGCACTTTACTTTAATACACTTTAATTAGGCAGTTAATTTCCAATTGTTAATGAACACAAGCATAACCACTTCGAACATATGTGTAGCACTTGGTAACTCAGCAACGCTTAACATTTGACAACCCAGTACTGCTATATGCGTTCAAGATGTGTCTGGAGAGTGGGAACAGGTACTCATATTAGGCTAGCTAGGAAGTAGATGAATTAGATCTTAAATTACTCTACCTTTCATTTTGGTTCTAGGTGATTAAAATTATAAAATATAAAATGATAAAAATCACATACCTCAATTGCACTTAACCATATACTTGCACCTCACAAGTGGAACTAAGAAGACAATGATCATTCCAATTAGGCATCACTTCCTTCAAACTATTGTACTTGAGAACTTAAGGTCTACAAAATTCAATCGAATCATGCATGAATGCTTGTGATTCGTATGGTTGGACGTAGGAGTACCTCGCCGCTCATCATTGGTGTTGTTGTCAGGTACCTTTTAGTTGTTATGTTCACTATTTAGGATTTAGTGGAAATTATTCAAAATCATTGGAATGAACCTTAGAGTCATATCATATGTTACAATTACTACAAAAATTTTAAAGAAGCACATTGCATTTTAGTTTCTAACGTAAGATGTCTTCTTCTCATAGGACTGATTCTCTGCGCAAGTTTGACAAAGTGCATCAGCTAGTGCCCCAACAACACAAAGTGGTATATGCTCATCCTGATGAGTATGTATTAAATTTTACTTTCATGCTACACCAGGATGAATAGCTACAATGGCATGACATGGAGGACAACATTGTGTTGTCGCCGAATCGATCCATTCCTACAATGCTCAAACAAACATTGATATGAATAGGTCTTCAAGGACTTCATGTTGAGTATGTTGTGTAGGATAATGATGCCAGGGATTATCATCCCACTGATGCATAATGTCTCAAACTAGAATAGCGCTATGAATCTATGAAGGAAAAAGGGTTTAGTGATTTTCCATTCTTGCTATACCAAAAAGATGATGGAGAACCCTTCTCTAGGGGTTTTCCATTTAGTGAAATTCCTCTCTTTGACTTTGGTGAAGAAGGTCAAAACCAAAATCTGCAGTCCATAGCTCACAATCCTAGTTTTCGAAAGAATGGATCGAATGACAAAGAAGGATCCAAAGAGGCAAGTCAAGGCAAGGATGCGAACAAGAAACAAAATCGTGATCATGGTCGTGATCACCGAAGAGGGGGTAGTAGGCACCGTGATGATGCTAGTACTCCTTCCTCTTCACCTTCATTATCATCTTCTTCTTCTTCTAGCTCTGATTACAACCATAGGAGGCACGACCATGATGGAGGCAACCGACGAGATTGAAATGATCTAAGGGACTATTAGGCAAGTCAAGATCAGGGGCACGAGCATTCAAGAGAGACGCGATGCCATGAACAATGGGGTAGTAAAGGGCATCATAGGCACCAAAATCATGTCCTCTATGAGCCTTTTCTTGTTGTCTAAAGTATGCTAAACATTGTAGAAGCAATGAGAATCCCTACAAGGCATGTAAAGGATAGTCAGATCAAAAGAATAAACATAAACAATATTTCTCAATTTAAAAGGGGATACAACTCAAATATGCAGAACTATCTCTAGGCTTTTCAAGATGCATGTGACTTGCAGAACATAGAAAATGAGTGGTAGAAGCTTAAGTTGTTTCCAAGGACACTCATTAAAGATGCAGAGAACTAGTATTAGTCCTTAGAACTAGAATCTATCAAACGATGGAGTACAATGCTTGAATTGTTTAATCATAAATATCAAACGTACTCCCAAATTTCCAACTTCAGGAGGTAGATCCAAGGATGGAAACAAGGGACACATGAACCCTTGGACATTGCCATTGAACGATACTATTCCTTAATGCATAAATGTCCTAGCCGTGGTTATCCTCAACTAGACCAACTTCACCACATTATAGATGGGCTTCAATCAGAAACAAGGACAACCCTTGGCATTTATGCCCAAGGAAAACTATCAAAATTAAGCATCCATCAGATCCAAAGATTGATTAAGTAGGTAGCTAAAGAGGAAGGAGAAATAAGGAAAAGAGAAAGTGCAGAAGAATATAACCATCATCATTCCATTTATAAGAGGAAGGTTCGATTTTGTAATAGTGAGGAGGAATCAACACTTGATGAGGTGGTGAATAGAAAAACCTTGTTGCTTCAGAAATTTCAAAATGAAATTATGGCCAAGGTTGATCAGTTATGGGACTCCATGGATAGCAAATTTCAAGCTATCCTAAAAATTGTTGAAAAGTCCAAAGAACAAGGTAGTGATTGTGAGCGTAGGAGGCTTAAGGAAGCTGAGTGTTCCATTCAAAAAGATAAGGGTAATATTGCTGCAATAGAGGAAGTTGTGGGAAGTGAATTAGATGATGATGGTGGGTGTGAAATCTACCATTATGTACATACTAAGGGATGTTGTCCTATTGTGTCGCACTTATAAAAATCTGGGGTGTATGCTTTGAATCCACAACTAGCACAAAGGCAAACCTCTAGAAGATTGTCATATCCTCATGGAAATTCTAGACAGTTTCACTAGACACAATAATATTATCCAAGTGGAACTCCACTATAATCATATGAGCAGTATCAACAGTGGAAACAACCACAGTCATGGACGTTGGCATTGCCAAGGTAGCAATACCCTTATAGACAACCTGACCCATATGGGTACTACATTTAGCAACCTCTGTCTCCACATGACTCTTCCAATAACATTTCTACTTTCCAATCTCACTACCACCATTGTAATTATTATCAAACTCATTCTTCACATGCAAGAAGGAATACCGCCTTTTACCCTTATCCTCCTCTTGTTCCTACACATCTTCCTCCTCCCTCCACATAGTTACCACCTACTCCATCTATGTAGGATGAACTCCTAGCTCAACTGCAGTAACGCAATGCTACCAAGAACATAAATCTACAACCAATTTATCCACCAAATGGTTTGGACACTTGACCAAAGAAAAGACCTTTCTTTTGACCCAAAAGTCCACCTAAGCCCTCAAATACACCTATGATTGGTGACCTTGTTTCTCCATCTTCCTTTGTACCAAATTCCTTTGAGTCCCCTTCAAACCAAATACCCCCCAGGATTCATACTGCTATGCTTACTCATGTTGTATCTAATTGGATCCATGCTAGCAACCTTCCTAGGAAATTAGTTGATCCTGAATGTCCTTTGAATTAGATGTAGATTGACAGAAATGAACCATGAAAAGCTCTTCTTGATTCTGGTTCTAGTGTTAACCTAATCTTTCATGAGATGTATACTGCATGGCACCTACCTCCTCTCAAGAAGAGAAATATCAAATTAGAATTGGTAGACCAATCCATCACTATTTCATTGGGATTGGTAGAAGACATTGTGACCACTATATATGGGTGGTCTTATTCCTTTGATTTTCTAGTGATGCAAGAATGGACATGGCTAAACACTGATGATGCAAAAATGGGCATCCAAGATCTTTCCCTGGAAATATCCAAAGAAAACGAATTTGGGAAGATTGAGAAGAAGTGTGTTCCATGCATCCCATACAATGATACAGAGTGCAATTATGTGTAGAAATTTTGATCAATGAAATGAGCATCCATCTCTACATGCAAGCATTATACACCTTAAGCTAATATTCAAAGGTGTCTATACACAATAACCACTAAACAAGAGGGCATCCAATGACTGATTACTGATTCTAAAAGTAGCACACTTTGCATGGAACCAATTGAGAGCCTGACATGTGCATATGTCGTAGGAATGGATGAACTAGAGTAAGTTCATCACCAACTCTTTAATGATGTCAATGATGATACCTACTAGGAAGAGTTGGAAATTCCTAAAAACTTCAAGTAAGGGCCGCTTGAACTGAAAATGCTATAGGCCAACATCAAATATGTGTTCTTAAAAAATGGGAAGCCAATCATAATTAATGCAAATCTAGCTTGAAAATAAAAAAAAAGATGCTGCTAAAAGTGGTTGAAAAATGGTCGGCAGCCTTTTCTTAATCATATCCTAAATTTATAGGGATTGATCCTAGGATATGATAGCATCGTATCTACACTAATCTATCCATGAAGCCATAGAGGTAGCTGCAAAGGCGTTAAACCCCAAACTAAAGTAGATCGTCAAGGAGAAAATCAAATAACTCCTCAAGGTAGGGTTTATCTATCCCATTATGGATAGTGAGTGGGTTAGTCCACTTGTTGTTGTATCCAAGAAAGGTGGCAAGTTATGTATCTACATTGATTTTCAGCAACTAAATATGGTAACATTCAAGGACCATTTTTCATTGCCATTTGTTGATTAGTTGTTAAACATAGTATCCGAGCATTGCTACTAAAGTTTTCTAGATGGTTATAGTGGTTATAACCAAATCTAGATCACACCAAACGACTAAACCAAAACAACATTCACAAGTCCCTAGTGAAATTTTGCATATCACAAGATGCCTTTTGGTCTGTGCAATGCCCCTACTACATTACAATGCCTAGTCCTTAGCATTTTTAAATAGGAGATTAGTAGTGGTGTGGGAGTCTTCATGGATGACTTCTCCACTTATGAAGCTACATTTGAGCAAGCATTGGACCACCTTGAGCAAGTACTAAAACAATGTGTTAAAATAAACTTATGGCTCAATTGGTAGAAGAGTCATCTAATGGTCCAGAAGGGCATTATGTTGGGGCACAAAATATCACAAGCAGGAATTAAGGTTGACAACAAAAAAATAAGGGTTATCCAAGGAATAACTCGCCGACTAAAAACTATCAAAGATGTTCAGTCATTCCTTGGACATATAGGCTACTATTGACAATTCATAGAGAATTTCTCTAAGATCACAAAATCATTGGTTGAGCTAACAAAGAAAGATGATCCATTTTTCTCAACCATGGAATGTGAAAAAGCATTCCAGCAATTGAAAGAGAAACTTGTAGAAACCCTAATCCTACAAGCACCCAACTACTCCAAACCATCTCATGTCATGATGGATGCATCAAATTACATCATAGGAGCTATGCTTACATAGATGAATGACAAGAAACATCCATATTATATCCACTACAGAAGTCAAAGCATTATGGGTGCACAGGTGAGCTACACTACCATAGAAAATGAATTAATAGTAGTGGTGTTTGCTCAAGAGAAGTTCAAATACAAAGTATTTGTGTACACAGACCATGGCACCATCTACTTCCTAATGAACAAGCCAATGGTAAGTCCCCATGTCATATGGTGGTTGGTGATCATACAGGAATTCGATCTTACGGTGGTAGTTCCAAAGGGCACTAAAAATGTGATCCCTAACCACTTGTCTTAGTTACAATGGGATAGAAAAAAGGATGAAAGCTCACTATCTAGTCTATTTCCTGATGAACTCCTCTTTGTTGAGGCTATAACTAAATAATTACCCACTAAACCCAAATGGTATGATGGCATTCTCACCTATCTTCTCACCTAGGAGATGCCACAAGGGTTGGACCATTGGAAGAAATAACAGTTTCTTCACTAGGTAAAATGCTTCATGGAGATCAATGGATACCTTTATAAGGTATGCACTGATGGCCTGGTTCATTACTGTTTCCTTGATACTGATTAAATGCATGTTCTCCAAGATGCTCATGAAGGTCCTGTGGGGGCCACTATGCTAGGAGATGCATGACCATTAAAACCTTGATGGTAAGGTATTATTGGCCAACAATCTCTAGGGATGCTGATTAATATGTCCACTCTTATGAACACTCCCAATGAGATGGTGGAATGACTGCTTGAATAGAGAGACTTCAATAGTGGATCCAACCACTGGAACCCTTCGACATCTAGGGCATTGATTTCATGGGTTTTATCAGACCCATGTCAAATGGAAAGGTGTACATCATAGTCACTATTGACTATTGTATGAAATGAGTACAAGTAATGGCCATCACTAACTATACATCTTCTACTACTACTCGATTTGTACAAAAAAATGTTGTAAACAAGTTTGGTGTTCCACATGCATTAATTTCTAATAATGGAGCTCACTTTATAGGCACTACTTTTTGGAAACTTATGCAATTCTTGGGGGTTGAACATAAACTCACAAAACCCTACCACCCCCAAGTCAATGGTTAGGTTAAGGTTACAAATAGAGAAATCACAAAGATTCTAACACAAACTATCAACAAATATAAGAAAGACTAAAGCACAAAACTCAATGATGCCCTTTGGGCCTACTGCTTAACATGAAAACTTCCTATAGGCTATTCTCCCTATGAGTTAGTGTACGCAAAAGTACCAATACTTCTTATTCAATCTAAGCTTCATACACTTTCAATAGCCTATGACCTTGACCCTGACTTAACTCTAGCACAAAAAGAAAAATTAATGGCTCTCAACTTGCTAGACAAAAATTGATTGGTGGCCTTTCCATCTAACAAGTTGCACAAGACATTCAACAAAAAGTGCCATGACCTCAGAATTAGAAAAGTCAAATTTCAACTAAGAGATAAGGTTTTCTACTGGAACGCCACACACATACCTCAACGAACTAAGTTCTAAACATTGTGGGATGGACCTTATATAATTTACAAAACTTTTCCTTCTGGGGCCATGATGATCTACAAACCTAAAAGCCTAAATAGAAAATAGTTGGTCAACATAAAACAAGTCAAACCTTTCCACAAGCATAAGTGAGCTAATGCAACAAATGCCTCATCGAATGGACAACCACTTTTAATATTTCGAATCTCCTCCTTTTAACTCAATCATGGAGGAGATGGCCATCCATGCTAACTATATAAGCGACTCCTTAGTTTTTCCACTTTTTATCTTACATGTTTTTGTTTTACACCTTTTGACTTTTACAAATTTTTTTTTGCACATTCTTTATTTTACACCTTTTTTCATGTTATTAATATTTTCTCATTTTTTTACACCATCATTAGTACATTTGCTATTTCTTGACTATTTTACACTTTCTTTTATTTTGGTGTGATTTTTCAACTTTTTGTTAATAAGTGCTAGGCATAGTGGTAATTGGTTGCTTGATAGTGGTATGTACTATTTATTTATTTGATTGTTGGTATCTAGATTATAGCTTTGAATTTTATTCTTGATAACTAGGACATGGTTTCTTTTTCATGAAATAGGTAGTGAGTCCACAACATCCACCCATTCACAAACTCCATGGTTTTCCTTGTTCTAGAAAAGTGCAGTCTCTTTTTCATTAATAAAACTTTAACAAATTTGTAACTTTGGTAGTTTCTAGATTTGAAAAGGGCTCAAAGGTTTGAACAAGGTGTGACTTCAAGGGGATTCGGTATTCTTTGTGCCTTTCTACTTGGGTGCATGTATGTTTTCATGGATTTCTTACTATTGCATGTTGACCAATAATAGAAAGTTGAATAAGTTTTTGCATAGTTTGGTTTCCATCATAAAAAAAATCACCCAATGGGAATTCAAAGGAAATCCCTTAGATAAAATAAATAAGCTACAAGCACTAGTTATGGAACTAGAAAGACATGTTACCATGCTTGAAGGTCCCCTCTAACTAAGGCACTTCCTCACTTCCTACTTCTCTTTTCTTCTCCAATAAGGAATGGTGTTTGTTTTGTGGAAGCACTCTTATGTCTCAGGGGGATAGACTAGTCTTAGAATGGTGATGTGAAGTCACTAAATGTGGTTGGTTTTGGTTTGGACTAAAGATATATTTTATCAAGTCATTTAACCACAAACTTTACAAGAGACTTCATGTGACCTTAATTAGGGAATCCATTCCACTCTCTCTCATCCATCTATGCTTTCCATGTGTCACCTCACTGCCAGTTTCATGTTCTTGTTTGATGTCTTGGTTTGATGTGTTGATATTCTTAGGTAGTTTCTTCTGGGTTTTTGTACTTAAATTTTTATAACCATTAATCATCCACAAGGCCCATGGACTCCTTGGTTTGAAGTTATGTAAGGGAAATAAAAGGCTTGTGCTTGCTATGGGGAGGATCCACTTGCATATATTTTGGTTGGATTCGTCAAGTTCTTTACCCTTAGAAATCCTCACAGTCAAGTCCTTTTGGTTGTCCCATCAATGACATCTTATTGTGCATACCTTCACAACAATATTTGGTGAAATCTTTTTATTTTCTTTGTTGTGAATTCTTTAACCTTCCTCAAGTATTTTATTATTCTTGGACTTTTCAAAATTTGCTAATGAACTACTTATCCATTCCACCATATTTTTTAGCATTCCTACTAATACTATTATCAAAATTCATCCATCACAAACACAACCTAGCCAAGTACAACTACTAATAAGACAAGGTACTTCAAAGCTATATGTTACACATTGCATACTAATCCATGATTTTGTTGTGATTGTAGTGGGAAGCGTGGATAGAATGCATGGAATGGAAGCAGGATTGTCTTCACAAAGGAAGAAGCCACAACAACAACATGTGACAAGGACTCTTCATGATCATTGAATCTTCTTCCTCACTCTTCGGCTACCTAAGGAGTGGATGTCAGCTTTGTCTAGGGTGTTCACTTCTCTTGTCATGAACATCCAATTTTGTAAATGATTATAATTTCATACACTTGGACACTTAGAGTTTATCTATTCCATCTGAGTTAGTTTGCATGTCAATCAATAATCCCATACCTTCCCAATATTTTGTAAGAAACTTTTTCCTCCTCTTCTTCACTTGAGGAGGAGTTTTCATTCAATTATGGGGGTATGATGAATCATGTTTTGATCTACTTTGATATCAAATCTCAAGATGCAATGTCAAATATCCGATATCACGAGGTATATGCCAACCTATAAATATAGCACTTGGGCACATAATTTCTCATCAATTCTTGTCATAGCATATCAAAGCTCTTGTAGTTTGTTTTATCCAGAGTTAAAATATTTTTTGAGTTCCTACAGTAGGAATCTAACTGGGTACAAATCTTTGTTTGAGCACTGATGTACCTAAGCACAACAGTGTGACAGAAATAAAAAATGAACCCTTTTGATAATCCTTGCAACACTGAGAATACATTAATGTTTCTTTTAATGCATTTAATATTCATGTACTTTACTTCAATACACTTTAATTAGGCAATTAATTTCCAATTATTAATGAACACGAACACGACCACTTTGGGCATACGTGTAGCACTTGGTAACCCAACAACACTATATGCATTCAGGATGTGTCTGGAGAGTGGGAACGGGTACTCATCTTAGGCTAGCTAGGTAGTAGATGAATGAGATCTTAAATTACTCTACCTTTCATTCTGGTTGTAGGCAATTAAACTTATAAAATATAAAATCATAAAAATCACATACCTCAGTTACACTTACCCATATACTTGTACGTCACAAGTGGAACTAAGAAGACAACGATCATGCCAGTTAGATTTCACTTCCTTGAAACCAATGTACTTAAGAACTTAAGGTCTGCAAATTTGACCAAATCGCATGTGAACGCTTGTACTTCATATGGTTGGGCATAGGGGAATCTCGCCACTCATCACATGGATTCAACTATATTATTTTGAATTTTAAGAAGTTGTTTAAACTTTGTTATAGGAAGGCTATTTTCATTATCCCATAAATAAGCCATGCACACTACTATATTTTACTCCATAACTTTATTAGTACTTTCATAAAATAAAATAAAATAAAATAAAAACTTAAAATATTTTTGTAGCTAGCTTTTTCCAATATGTCTCTCTTGCAACTATAAGAAGTTCCTTAAATGATGTAACACTAATATATGAGGCATATTCATTTGCTAATGGCATATTTGAAAGTCCTTTATACTTCAATTGATCACACAAATCTAGATATAACTCCAATGAAAAATCTTTTGTAGCAATGAAATACATATTCTCTACCACATTTATAATTCTTGATTGCTCACTTTCTACCATGTGTTCAACATGCTTTTCACCCCATAAATAGGACTTTTGGTACTTTAATTTTTCATGATTAAATAATGTTTTATAAGTTGTAGAATTTACATGAAGATTTAGTCCACTTAACTGAATTATACTACTTCATTTGCAAATGGTGTTGCTAGTATAAAAGCTTTATACTTTGCACATAATGAATAAAGGTTTCCTTCTTCTTCATTTATGAGAATAAGAGTTTCCCAAGGATGCACTAGTTTCCATTGATTTTGGAATGATTTTTTAAATATATTTTTTTTCTTTTTTGTTGAAAGAGCTTCTTTTATTTCTATATCATCATTGTAATCATCTTCATTTCTAATTATTTCATTTTTTCTCAACTTGGATACATTGAAAATTATTTGTTGTCGCTTGTCCTTTATAGGTGCTCTAAACATTATACCCTACATTTAATACTAAATTTTATATTAGTCATTATTTTTATACGTAGATGATGTTGCCTTGATAGAAGGTATGCAAAATATCTTGCAAATTTTGGAAAATTATTTTCATTCATATGATCATAAAGTAAATCTAGATAAAACCAAATTGATGATCTTGGGTATAAGAAATATCTATTATAACTTTCATTTTGGAGGTACTACTGTGCAAATAGTAGATTCTTTTAAATATTTGGGTCTCACTTATATGAACAATTATATGTCGGGGAAGTAGATCAAAGAAAAATAACAAGAGGTTTCAAGGCTCTGTATACTTTCAAAAATAAGTGTGATGATTCAGGACTTTTGGCTTGGATGGTTATAAAGGAACTTTTTCAAACTATCTATCCTAGTGTATTGTATGGATTTGTTGTTTGGGGACTTGAACTTAGTGCTAAATTTTGAAAAGATATTTAAGGAATGCAAAAAAAAAAAATTCTTAATGAGTTAAAGGTAAACATACAAACACCTTACTTAATATTATTATGTGAATGTGATTTATTACCTCTAGAAAAATAAAGTCTTATGTCATTCATTACATACACTCATAGTTTACATATCTTATGACAAGACAAATTCTCTAAAGTAGTTCTTAAGGATTTACAACATTGTAGTTGGTATTTCATGGATGCAATGGTTGAGAAAATGGAATATCTCTTAGGAGGACATGCAACAAAATCCTATGCATATTCACCAACTAGTCAAGTAGAAAGTTTTAATACAAATGTGGTTTAATGTGGAAGGCAAGAGACAATTTTATTTACACCATATTAAATCTAATAAACTAGATATAGTAGCTCACTATCTCTTATCTCTCAATTATTATTCTAATGAATTATCGAAATGCTTCTAGCAAACTTCACTTAAGTTCTTATAATCTTAGAATTGATGGTGGAAGATGGATTTAACTTCCTTGAGAAGAGCACATTTGTAGCTTGTGGAGATCAGGAGCCCTTAAAGATGGGTTACATGTGTTTCTTCCTTATTTTTTAACTATCCATTTAAGATAGTGTTATAATGTTATAGCAAACAACTTGTTTGATTTATTTTTTATGCTCCCATTGGTGCTTGGTCAATTTGTAGAGTCTATCATAATTTTTTATGAAAATGTAATATCTGTCCAATAGATCCTATAGATCTTCATACATAATAAAGCTTCATTTCATTTCAGTTTTCCTCATTATATTTTTTATAAAAGCTTTAGAATTCATAATTAACCAATAACATGTTTACTTTACTACAACTAACATATATCTCGACATACTAATTGGAATTGAACATGTGACTTACAAACCAAAATCTACATACTTGAACAAAGTGCACTAATACTTAATTCCTAATGCTATAATAGTGTAAGTTCAAAAAATTTATTATAAAATGCAAAATAAAATGAAGTTGATGTAGGGTCAAAAATATATAAACCTATTATTTAGATTTTGGCCAATGGACAATACATATAGAATAAAAAAACAACATTATTATATAACATCATAAATTCTTAACAAGTGGGCATGTAAACTATGCTATATAATATGCAAATTAGGAGAAATAAATATTTTATGTTAAAAAGTAAAAAAAAAAAATCAAATAAATTTACCTAAACGAAACATATATATTAGTTTTTATTTCAAACTTATGACCTATGAATTAAACTTACTAGGAACTACAATTTTCTCAATGGTAGTCATTTTGGGTAACTAAGATGTAGCCTTAAATAATTTATTTTTAATAAGAATATTTAGAACCTAAGTGCCCTATATACATGAAAGAAAATATCCAATAAATATATGCAATTGAACGTAAATTTCATAAAGATAATTTACAATCTTTAATAGGCCTATATATTGGTATACTTAAACTTTTATAAGAATTTAAAAATTTGAGCAATCTTATTTATGTTTTAAAGCCAATAAATATGAATTCCTTTAAAGCCTACATTTGAGATCATTGAAACATTAAAATAGTTAACCATAAAGTTAATCTTTTTTCACCTAAAAAAATTTAAAAATAAAAAATAAAAAGCTAACAAAAACATGGTAAAATAATTAAAAACCTAAACATTAGTGAAAATGGTAGTGAAAACAATTGAAAACATTTAAATAGAAAAAGGTTTAGAATCCTAAGAGGTTATTTTCTTTATTTCAAATCCTTTGAAACTTGCATCTTCAATCATTGAAATAGTTAATCACGAAGTTCATCTTTTTCATATGCATTAGAAAAATAGCCAACAAAAATATAGAAAAATAGTTAAAAACTTGAAAAGAAGACAAATAAAACAATTAAAAACCTAAACAATGATGAAAGTACTAGTGAAAATAATTAAAAACCTAGACAATAGTCAAATTAGCAAAATATTTAAATAGCAAAAGATTCGGGTTCCTATGAGGTTGTATTCTTTGTTCAAAATCCTTTGAATCCTATACTTGGGATCATTGAAATAGTTGACTACCAAGTTCATCTTTTTCATATGCATGAAGAAAAATAGTTAACAAAAATATAGCAAAATAGTAAAAAGACTTGCAACAAAGAATAAGAAAATAATGAAAATAGCAAAAGAATTAAAAACATTAGACAATAGTCAAATTAGTAAATTATTTAAATAACAAAAGGTTTGGTATCCTATAAGGTTTCTTTCTTTCTATTCTTTTTTAATCTAAACATACTAAAAGGAATCTAAAGTCATAAAGCAACAAATATTAATAAGAACTAGATCAGCCTACTCTAAACTTTGTTTTTCATTGAAAATAAAATTTAAGTTTAGAAAAACTAAAAGTACAAAAAGTATTCATCTATAACACAAGATCATAGAATAAAACCATCTAAAACATAAATGAGCATAGCTTAATGTAATAATCTTTAAAACCTCCATTATAGTTCATGATCAAAATTTAAAAAAAAATAGTAGATATTGATGAGAACACAAGAATCTCCAAAACCTCTATTAGTATTCACAACAGAAATTGAAAAAAAAAATCTAAATTAGTAAAATACAAATATTAACAAGAAGAGCTAGATCACCCTACTCCTCACCATGTCAAAACATGAAATATAGATTTAGCAAAAATAGAATCACAAGAAACCTCATTTATAAGGTTATATTATAAAATAAAACTACCTAAAACATAAATGAGTGTATTTAAAAATCAATGTTGCACTCTTTAAAACTTCTCTTACTATTTATGAATAAAATCAATAAAAAATTAGACATTGACAAGAAAATAACAACCTCCAAAACATTTCTTATTATTCATAATGAAAAATAAAAAAAATGAAATCTAAATCTATAAGCAACAAATATTTATGAGAAGAGCTAGATCATAATATTCCTATCTCTATTTTTCATTGAGAGTAAAATATATATTTTTAAAAAATAAAAACACTATAATAAGATTGCAATAAAACAAAATGGAAATAAAAATATTTAAAAAAATTGATTAATAATAATAATAATAATCCATGATTATTGTTGATACTTTGTTGTTTTGTGAAGGTAGGATGTGGGCTTTGAGTGGAATTAATTAAATAGAGTGGAATAGTTGGTACACATCAAAATATCATAGCCTACCATACATATCAACACTCTTCTAATGACAACAAAAATAAAGACACCTTTTACTCATGATAGAAAATTTGCAATATTACCCTTCTTATACCAACAAAATTTTTGGATTTGCCTTCTCATGTAGGGCAAAAAAATAGCAAAAGGTTGAACTTCTAACCCTAGTACAAGTTACAATGATAGTTACAGCTCTAATTTTCCTCCATATGATTACAACATTAGTGAATCACCATTGCATAATTCTATGAGAATCCTCTCTTTACATCAATTGCATGGTTCAAAAATTTTTCCTTCTTGTGTAGGGAAAAATGATCAAGAAAGATAGGGAATGGTTTAATTTTTTTCCCAAGCTGTGATAATAGTTCCAACTTCAGTTTTATCACAACTTGAATTTTCCTTCATGTAACTAAAGCATTAGTGAATCGCCATTCAATAATTCTGTGAGAATCCTTTCTTCTTATCAATTCCATAGTTGAAGATTTTTCATATCTAATAGGACATTTAATAAGATGTGATAAGTTCTTATTAGTATACTTAATAGGCTAGTAGTCCAGAGTCTAAGATAAAATAAGAATGTAGATAGTCAACAAATTCTTGGTTCTAGTCTTCTAGAAGCTCTAACTTCATATGTGTGTACATTGTGCTTTAGCTTTCTCAATTTTCATTTAGATGCTACACAAACCAAAAACAAGGTTATCGTTGTTCCCATTAGGCAATTACAAAGCCTATGATGTGGTTGGTAAGGGCATGGGTATGTATGTTGTCAATTTTCTATTAATGTACATGAATAATGTGTCATCATGCTCACAAATGTATTTCATATTAACATGAATGCATACTCATGCAAACAATGATGGACTATGACTCGCATATGCTTGCATCTCCTATGAACTACAAGGATGTGCGACTAGCACCCTCTTGCAATCCCAACCAAAAGGCACCCAGACCTTTCAAGAGGGAAAAATTGCTTGTAATTTCATGCTACCAAAATAAAGAGGGTCATCTAGAAGGCTGAAGATCATCCATAATGCATTAAGATCTTTTAGTTGTGAATAACTCCTTGGAGATTGTGACTTTCAAAAGGCAAAGGGCCATTTAGTAGTAAGATCTAGGTAAATTGCAAGCATGTGCTACTAACATCCTTTTACAATCCCTACCAAAAGGCACTCAGACCTTTCGAAAGGGGATAATGGCTCCAAGATTATTACTTTTGAAAGGCAAAGGATCATGCAGTTGCAAATTCTAGCTAAATTGCAAGGAAGTGTGACTAGCATCATCCTACAATCCTAATCAAAAGGCACCCAGACCTATCAAAAGTGAACAATTGCTTGTAACTTGATGATACCAAAGGAAGAGGGTCATCTAGAAGGATAAAGATCATCCAAAAGGCATTAAGACCTTCTAATTGCAAATAATTACTTAGAAATTATGGCTTCCAAAAGGTAGAGGATCATCCAGTAGCAAGGTCTAGATAAACTACAAGGATGTGCTAGTAGCACCCTCTCGTAGTTCCTACTAGAAGGCACTCAGGCCTTCCAAAAGTAAACAATTTCTTTGAGATTGTTGCTTTCGAAAGGTAGAGGGCCATCTAGTTGCAAATTCAAGCTAAACTGGGAGGAAGTGCAATTAGCACCCTCACACAATCCCAACCAGAAGGCACCCATATCTTTTAGAAGGGAACAATTACTTGTAATTTGATTCTACCAAAAGGAAGAGGACCATCTAGAAGGCATTAAGACCTTCTGGTTGTGAATAATTACTTAGAGATTATGATTTTTGGAAGGCAGAGAGTAGGGCATTTGGCAAAAGATGATATTTGATGGTCTTATTTCTATGACAATGCATTTGCCTAGATATATATAGAAAGAGTAGATGATTTTATTGAAGGTGGACAAAAGAATGGGATCTTTCCTTGCAAATTTTTCTATAGAACGAAAAAAACAAAAATGGACAAAGGAGACTTGCTCATGAGCAAACCATTACACTATTTGCATAATGTAAGTTACTTACTACTATTTTGTATTTATGTAATAATATCTTATAATACAAAGATGCACAATTTAGAATACTACGACCCTTGTTGGAATATGTGTTTTTTATCAATTATCATTGCTAGTATGGACCAAATGTTACCACAAGGATAGCACCCAGGAAAGGTAGAAAAAGAAATAAGACTTCAAGAAAGATTGTTTGTCAATGTCATTTCATAGTTTGCTATATGAGAGGAGCTAGTCATGTTGCATGTATTATATAAAGAAATGAATCATATTGACACATTAGGAGCTTACTCTCATGGCTTGCTCAGTCTTGTGACAAATAAAAGAAACTCACAATCCATACACATTTCCAGTGAGGTGTGTTAGAGGATAGTGTGTTTATAGAAAGAAGGATTAACAGATCTCATCTATGCGAGGTATATAAAAGATCTTTTTAAGGGAGGATAGGAGTTTGAGCTATTAAGAAAGATGGATATCTTTCTTATTAAAAAATACGTCTACAACATTTTCAAATATGTAACACCTAATTACAAGAAAAGTGAGCATGATAAAATTAGTGCCTAGCTTTGGTACGAAACAATCAATGATTTTTTCTTTTACTACCAGGAAAAGAATAAAGAACAAGGTTTCCCATTGATCATTGGGCTACAATCACCTTAGATGCTCAAAAAGATGATAACTCTATCTTAATGTAGTATCCTTGCAATGGATTCCACTTTCAACACTAACAAATATGGTATAAGTTTCAATAATGGATGCTATTGTTCCATTTTAAAATTTGTTGGTGTGATTTTAAAATTATACATTAACTAATTAAAAATGTGTGGTTCTCTTTGTAATTCCATCTTTATACCATGATAGCATTTGATTCATGTTATAATGGACATCCAGTTGCATGGGTGATATCCTCAAGGTGCACCGAAACTAATATAAGAGGTTGGCATTTAGAGCTCCATTGAAGAAGCAAGGCTAAGGATCCTAATTGGATAGTAAATTCTTTCATGCTAGATGACTCAAAGGCAAATATGAATGCAATGAGGTAACTTTTAATGCATTTGAAAACATACTTGAAATCATGCTACATTGGTTTGAGATATCTTAACATGTGCTTAAATTTGATAATTTAATAGGTCTATTTTTTGGAGTAGAATTTCTTTTTGCATTTGACATGTTTGGAGGGTATGGAGGAAGAACTTGGCAACCAAAGTTAGATATTCCAATCAAAGAAAAGCAATGGGTGATCATCTTAACCATATTATGAATGAATGCAAAACTGTTGTAGATGTTGTTATGGAAATAGACAAATTTATTAACAGGTTTCAAGAGAACTCAAAATTCATTAAATACTTAAAAAAGCAGTGGTTAAAAGGAGACAAATTTAGTGAGTTTTTATTCATTAGTATCATTTCATAAAAGTTCATATTCATAGTCATATACTTTTTTCCAATTTTTTTATTCCTTATTTTTGTCTTAAACCTTTTGTTTACACAAATGTAGGCTAAAGCATTCCATGATGTTCTCCATGTACAACAACACACAAATAATGTTGTTGAGTCATACCATGGATTTTTAAAGGGCAAATGTTTAAGAGATATAAGAAATGGGAAATAACAAAGGATTGATTAGCTTATATGGAGCTTGACAAAGGGACAACTATATTATTGGCATAATTCAGGAATTAAAGTGCAGGATATTTTGTAAACAAGAAAGATAAATATTTCAATAAGAAGTCATGGGAAAAGGCTTTACAAATATCTGATGTTGAGTGTTTCTAATTTGTGGAAAAGAAAGATGAATATGTTGTGCAAAGTTAGAATAGTTTGATGCTAAACACTTAGTGAAGGGTTTTAAAGGTTTCTCTTTTAGTATATCTTGTGAGTGTAAATGGTCTTACCTCAACCATTTTTGTAAGTAATTAATGAAAGCTCTTATTAGGATGAAGGGTTTCACTAATGCATTCAAGTTATTCTTCTAAGATGAGTTTTACAATTCATGTGTTCTTGTGGAAGTAAATTCATTCTAGCCACATCAATTCCCTAACCAGGAAGATGATTCAAAACTTGGAATGACATTAGAGACATTAGGATCAACTACCTAAAGGTCTATCCCAAATGAGGTGGACATGGTGGAAAATTCAAATCAAGATACAAAGGTGGACAAAGATAAAGCAAATGCATAGTGGAAAACAAAAATTCATAAGCTCAAAAAAAATTGAAAAAATTTGCAAGGACGTTGCCTATAGATAAGGATAGTATTTTAGAAATAGAAAAGTATGTGGAATTTTTGGAATCAAAGTTTGTATTTTCAAGTAATGCAGATGGATTGGTGAGCAAAAAAAGATTGTCTAGATGGAATAGTCCTACCAAATGCATTGCCCAAAAGATTTCTAAGCCTAACTATGCAAGAAAAGTTTTTACTAAGGGTGAGGATACTATTTCTTTTCTTATCTATGGTTATTAATATACTTTACATTGTGTTCTTTTTATTTTAATCAATTTCATTTTGCTTCCAAATTTGAATGTAGATGGCAAAGAGAATCATGAATAGTCCTCTAATCCTATGTCTACCCTAAACTAGTAGCTTATTAGATGGCACTATTGTCAATGTATTTTTTGTTCAACATCCTTGGAAAGCAAACTATGATTGGAAGATATTATGTATTTTTTATTGATTACTTGACAGCATGTTTGTCACTCTCTTTTGTTGAATCATACTATGCTTTATTTTACTTAATTAGGTGTTGTAAGACTATGTGTTAGATATGTGTTGCCTATTTGTATATTGTTAATTATGTTTTCTACAATGATCTTTGTATACCTGGTTTTCTTTTCTTTTTTATCAATCATGTCTCAAATATTTCTTTGTTAAGAACTACATGAACATGCAATTCGCATGTCCTTGTAGTATTTTAAAAATTACATGCATGAACATGCATCTCAAAGTATTGTGCAGTATTTAACTTTATTAATATATGCGACTTGCTCCTATTTTTCAAAATAATTTTTTGAGTTCATGTGATTCACATACCTCCATAATTTAATGTTTTTACATAAACTAATTTAACACAGTGCGCTTCAATGCAAGTGGCACTTTCCAAGTTTAGATTGAGAGTAGCAATGATTACTGCAAGTCACATATTGTTATATTAATGCGGTTGGCAAAACATTATGTGACCAACATACTTTTAAGAAGGGTGTAATTCGCATTTTATCATGCATCTTGCAACTTATAGATCAAACTATGAGTAGCAACTAAAAAATGCAAGATGCATTATTCTAGTTAAACTGTGAGAATAAAATTAACATGCGACTCATAGTTTTTTGTAATATGCAAGTTGCAAGACCTTCCTTGCATCATGAGTTAAAATATGAAAAAATAAAATGAATCAGCATGACTTTTATTTTCACTTTCACTTTAACTTGGATTCAGCATACATCAGGTGAGAAGCAGCATCGCAAAAGGCTGTAGAGCAAGGCTACGAAGGTAGGAGTAGAGGATTTCATTTAAAATCATTATATTTTAGAATTGGAAACAACAATGACTACGAGGGTAAGTTAAACCACAACGCAATTCCAAATTTCTTATCTTTTTTCTTGTGCTAGGTTCAACTACAACAATCTGCTATTTGATGAAATTGGAGAATTCTATTTTGGATATGATTTCCTCTTAAGGGATTCCATGATTTGTGAAATTTTGCTAACAAAGCATTGCCCTTATCTTATCACATCCAGAATTATCCTATCTTTTATTCGATGTTGTTGTAATTTTCTAGAAACTTGGAAATAGAGGAAATATGGATTTTGTAAAAACATATTATCTTTTTTATTTGTAATTTTTTATTATGATTAGTTTTATTATTGTTTATATATATTGGTTTTTTTATATCAAATCATCTATCTACTACAATTTTGTTATAATTCTTAATGTCTTCCCAAAATTTTATTTTCATGTTTGACTAAAATGATTGATGAAAATATGAATGGTTTTCATGTTTTTGGTTGCAAATGTTTTCTAATTTTATTTGTAAGGTCATTATGACTTTTTCATCTTCCTAATTTCTTAATCTTATTATAATTATTTTTGCCAATGGTGGTCTAGGTCAATAGTATTCATCGACTTGGAAATCAAAGGTTGTGAGTTTAAGTTCCTTTCAACTTTCAGTTGACTCTAAGAACTTGGAACAACATACAACATCCTTTTATGGCTTTCATAATGATGAGAATTTATGAGCTTATTGCTAGCCTCTTGATATTATATTGTTCAATTTTCATTCATCCTTTTGACGTGCTACAAGTCTAGTTTAAAACACAATTGGCTTGGTATTCTATTTTTCTTATATATACACTAAGACATGTAGGTTCTTTGTTTTCCATCTTTCTTATATGTTCACAACAAAGAATGTCATTTTTCAACTAGTCTCACCTTCCTCGTCTTGATTTTTTTGGATACATTTATAATTAATTCATCTTTGTTCCACTTTATTCTTAGATTTTGTTTGATTGTTTCATACATATACAAAAATATAATTGTGCCTGTTCTAGTGTGAGATGTTTCATTTTTTATTTTCCTTTTTCTAAAAGGTCGATTAAAATAAATATGGTTTCACTATATTTTCCTTTTATGTATTTTCTGATTTTTCTTGGATTTCATTTTCAAACAAATCTACCTTTTCTTTTATGATTCTCCTAGTTGGGAAATTGTCAATGCCAACATGATACACCCATGTGACACCACTATGTGATCTCAACCACTACCAAACAACACAACCACATGATAGCCAAACACTGCATGACATAGATGAAGAAAATAGAATTATTTGCTTAAGTCTTTACCTCTGTTTGATAGGGGCTTGGGACTTACTTTTAATTTTTCCCTCCATCAGGGTTTCCAATTAATGGTTATCTTCCTTGCCCTTGTGTTGATATGATCTCTAATCCTATTTAGGTGTATGTTTTAGCACCCAACATACATGTACAGAAAATTTGGTTTTACACCTTGCATTTCCTCCTTTTTTTATTTATTTATTTACTTTTTGTACACATGTGCATATCAATTTTCTCTTTTGATTTTCCTTTTTAATTTTTGCCTATTTGCATCTAGATACACTCCAAAGGTAAAGTGGTGAGACTATGAAGATGTGATGATATAAAATATGAATGATACAAAGAAGTTATTATGCCCCTACCTACACACCTTCAAATCCAGAAATGGTACCTTCATTGATGATAGGTCAATTTTCATAGTTTATTTTTATTTTTTTATGAAAGTAGGTCTTTAACCTAATAAAGTATTACTTTTAGTTTTATACATCCATACCATGAAGCAAATACATAAAAAAATTTTCATTAATTATAATCATTATTTAGAAAGCATAATATGTGATATGTAATGTTGTACATTTGAATTGAAATAGCTTACACCCATTTTATTTTCAAATTTTGTCAATGGCAATGGTTAACTAAAAATGCTAGACTCATGGCTAACTACTCTCCCTGTTCCCATATAGCTTAGCTCAACTATAACCTTAAAAGATATTATTTTTCCATGTGTTTCTCTCCCAATGATGGTTATTTTCTTAGTTGCATCTAAATTATCCATGTTAAAAAAAATATCTTAAGAACCATGATTGTTTGTTGATGTCAAATAATTACTTTGATTGCAATGATGCACTATGGGTTTACACAAAACACTTTGTGAAATTGAAACTAAAATTTTATTATGTTCATGGACCTTTTGAATCTATTGAATAGTAAAAGTATAATTCATTCCAATAATTCAGTGGCCAACAATGATTTAATTGTTAATAATTGTGCTATAATATATTTCTGTGTTCTTAGAGAGGATTGTCGTGATAACCAGATACTAGGAGGAAATCTGGCAAAGTGTAGGAGGTGTGGATTATTGAACTTACAAGGGGGGTGCATGAATAAGTTTCCAAAATCAAAAATTAAACAAACAAAGCATACACACAAATTTACATGGTTTTCCAACTTGGGTACTCCACACTTGGAGGGTAGATTACAAGCACACCTTTGGAATTTTTTACTCTCAAAATGTGGTTGAACGGTCAACACCCTGTATAGTCTTCAAGCCCCACTCTAAAGTGTTTTACCATAGCACAAATCACTCAACTTCATAAGGTCCTATTAGGCTTGGAAATGTGGTTTCAAGGCTTCCACAACCTTTACAATCTTAAGCTCCACACCCGAGTGTTGTACCATAGCACCAACAACTCGATCTTGTAGGATTTTGACAAGCTCAAGAACATCAACCCCACAAGGCAACAAGAAAAATTAATCCAAGGAATGATTGCAACTCAATTTGCTAATGCTTGCATAGTTAGGTACAACACACTTTACAAAGCCAAAATGATTAGACAATGAAGAGCAATAGAGAATTCAATGATTACAAATGATTGTACAATGAATACAATAATGCTTACATATTTCCCAATGCACATGAAGTCTTCTTATAGCTCTCGTGTTGCTAAATCCTTTTTGAAACTTGTGCCAGGACTAGCTTATGGTCACTAACAATGGTGCGAGACATCTTTCTTATTCCTAAGACATCTTTTTAAATTTTCCTTCAAATCATGGAAGACGTCTTTGTTTTCTGAAAGACATCTTTCTAAAGTCTCTACTCTAAAAGACATCTTTGCTCACTAGAAGACAGCTTTCTATATTTGGTCTGAATTCTACAAAGACATCTTTGCCTTATAAAACATGTCTTTGGCTAGGGAAGGACATCTTGCTATTTCTAAAAATTCCTTATTAAACTTTCTCACAATTCACCCCAAAACTGCCAAGACATCTATTGCTTTCTAAAGATGTCTTTCTTCATCTTACTCTTGCATGATGAATGCATCATTTCTTATCCATAGCTTTGCTTAATCCAAGTTCTTGTCTTACAAGCATAACAACTACACACACATACAAAAAAAAAATTTGTATTTTTCCTAATGTTTTGACATATCAAAATCAAAAGGTCCACAATATTCCCCTTTTTGGTAATGTCCAAAACTTAAGAAAATGGGTTAGCCTTTTGCACAATACTTCTCCCCCTTTTTGGACATAACCAAAAAGGTCAAACCTATAAATAGATATCAATATATAAATACAATTATCATAAAAGATATTCTAAGAAAAAGCAAAAAGACATATAAAATCCTATGGTAGCCAGGGATTAGGATAAGCATGAAGGATCAATGAGACATGAGGCAAGTAAAAAAAAAGGTAGAACGAAAATCAATAGACCTCATAGAGATTATCAAAAAACACACCATCTCTCCATAACCATCCACAAAATATGTTACATCAAACTAGCCATCAACATTTCAAAGTACAAGTATCCATAGATCAATCACATATGTGAAAAATCACAACATCACATATGTGAAAGCCACAAAATGTCTCATCCTTTTTTATCACCAAAAGGAGAGAACAAACATCCTGTGAAGGTCTTAATTAGTAACCTCAATAACATCCTTAGATTCAAAATCCATCGCTACTAGAGATGGATAATAAGTCTCCTCCTCATTGTCATCACTACTAGTGCTGAGATAGTTAAATTTCTAAGTTTCCTCATTTGAGGACTCAACTCGCTACACTGGAGCTCACTAAGAATGAAGCTTCACTTGAAATCAAGAGGAAGCTAGTGGAGCTGATGGAGTAGTAGTAGCTAAGTTGGGACCCATTGGAACATGGTTTCAAAGATGCTCTTCATAGCTAGATGCTCTCCATAGCTAGGAGCAATAGCATTAGATGGAATAGTAAAACTTGGAGGAACTAGAATATGGTGCTTTGGCTATGGCATGGAAGCATGGTGCTTCCCCTAAACACCAGTTAGGGATGCCTTTGGCTCAGAATCTAACTCCATCCCTAAGCTGTATGTGCATGAGGATCATGCTGCTGAAGAATGGCATGGACGAATATGACCATTGATGAGTGGTGAGGTACCCCTACACTCAACCATACAAATATAAGCGTTACACGCGTGATCTAGTCGAACTCCATAGACTAAGTACCTACATGCCTTATGGAACACTTAAGGTTAATCATTTTTTGTCTTCCCAGACTTACTTGTATTTGTCATGGTTGTAAGGTTAAGTCTGAGGTATGTGATTTTTATATCTTTTCTGTTTTATCACCTATGCTAATGAGGGAAAAGGTGAAGAGACTAATTAACTAACTAACTAAGCCTTAATTAACTTAGCATCAGTATCCGTTCCCACTTACTTTTCACACCCTAAACCAATGCAACCTTCTGGGATTACTAAACGCTATTCATTGCTAAGATTACCAAGTGTAATGCACGTGCTCAAAGCGGTCGTACTGAATGCACTTAACTATGGGAGAAGGGTTGAGAGAGATATAATTAACTAATAAATCATTTAAAAATTAACAATAAATAACAATAATTAAAGTCCTATTTAGCCTATTCCATGCACTGCAAGGTTTATCCAACAGTTCGTCTTTATTGCCGTACACAATTGTGCGTTCAGGTACAAAATTGCTCGAATAAAGGTCCATTCACTTTGGAGCTCCTATTGCAAGCACATGGAAATTATTCTATCTCTAGAGAGGTAAAACTGCCAAATTTTTGCTAAGGGTCTAGATCTAGATGGAGAAACAAGGGAGAGCTGCCTCTTATTTATAGACTTGGCGGCGCACTATGATATCGTGTACATGATATCGCGGGGGATGCAATATTGCAGTCGATGCAATATTGTGGCCCATGCAATATCGCATCCCATCATACCCCCATGCTGATACGGGTCTAGAGATATAATAGTGATTACTACCAAAGGTATAGGGGCTAGGAGAAAATTGAAAAAATTGGATTAGGACCCCCATGACTAAGAGCGAACCTCCAGTAGCGATAGAATGGAGAAAGAAAAAGAACAAGGAAGATGGAGAAAAAGAGAAAACTATAACATCGATGAAATGGATGTCAAGATGTAAATGAACAAAATAGAGTGGATTGAAAAAATGTTAAGCGATATAATTTAACTGGTGCACCAAATAGGAATGCCAATGGATCCTCCCCAAAGTAGGCTCATGTCCTTAATGCCCTGACAATCCCACATTCAAAGAGTCTGTAGGCTCTAGGAATGTCATTTTGAGAAAGAGTTAAAGTCTTAACCATAAGAATCTACCAAAAAGAAAACAATGCATCAACTAAAATATACACTAATGATACAACCGGCAATGAGGTAAACAATGGAGAAAAGAATGGAGAGAAGAGAATGGAATGGAATCCCAAGAACAAGGTGGTGTACAGCCCCTTGTGTATTTCATGGTTAATATGACTTAGTAAATCTTATTCCAAATCCAGCCTCAACAAANAAGGAGGAGAGAATAGGAAGCGAGAAGGGCCTTAGTTAGAGGGAACATGTTTTTAGCTCCATAACCAGTGCTTGTAGCCTAGATGATTATTCCTTCTAAGAGGTGTGCTTTGAATTCTCACTTTTTTTTATGTTTATAGGTGAGAACCACACCATGCAAAGACCTTGTTATTTTTATTTGCTCAGCTTCCCAATAAGGTGGCAATGTCGGAATGGTAAGAAAACTCAAGAAGAAAACATCCAAGAACCCAAGAGAAAGGCCAACACAAATGTACCAAGTTCCCTTGAAGTCACACCCATTTCATTCCTTGAGTCCTTCCTTAATTTGAGAAATACCCAGTCACTGATTCGTTATAGTTCTTATTATTGAGAAAGGGGCTATACAGTTCCAAGCCAAGAGAGACCATAGAAATTTGTGGATGTATGGATGAAGTGGACTCATTGCCTGTCATATCAAAAGAACCATACCTTAGTATCAACATCATAACTTAAAGGTAAAAACCAAATATTAGCAACCAATAGAAAATAGTTCATACCATCATGAAGAGCAATTATTGGGTGAAAAACTTAACAAAATGGATAAGACACATATACACAAATAAAAGAAAAAGGATGAATGATGTTGTAAAAAAAACAAGAAAAGTTAAAGAAATTGTAAAAATAAAAATGTGTAAAACAAAAACTTAAAAGAATTGAGGGCCTCAATTGATTAGTACATGTGGCCATCTCCACCATGACTAAATGGAAAGGGAGAGATCTGAAATAATGAATGCCTATTTGAATTTTTTAGAAGTCTCCAACTTCTCACGATTGATGTTTTCAGGTTAAGGGGTGGAAGTCGGCGATGCTCATACTCCAATGTATCTATGCCTTCGTTGTGGGCATGAGTTGTTCTCCCAGTTCGTTCCATGCATGTTGGTGGGATGCTCTCTTGATTAGATATCAACCACAGGGTGTTCTCTTGTTGAGTGGTTGCTACATACAAGCACCTTTGTATGTTATCCTCTGGTGCACACAGGTTACATACAAGAAATGCTGAGCATTCCTCCATGTCATCAACCTGTGAGTCACTGTATGTGATGCATGGAACTTTCTTCTTCTTGATCTTTCCATAAATTTTTTCCTTAGATATTTCCAAGGAAAGATCATGGATTCCTAGGCACGCGTTGATGGTGCTGAGCCATGCCCTCCCCATTATAATTGGGAAGTCCCCTTTGTTACTATTGACTTCTATCACTAGGAAATCAGCTAGGTATGACCAACCACACACGGTGGTAACGATGTCCTCCACCAATCCCAAGGGAATGGTGATGGACTGGTCAGCCAACTCTAGTTGAATATTACTCTTCTTGAGTGGAGGAAGGTTCCAGGCTTTATACATTTCTCGTGAGATTAAGTTGACTCCAGAACCTGAGTCAAGAAGAGTCTTACATGGTTCATTCCCAGCAACTTGGAGGTAGATTTAGGGACTTCCAAGGTCAGAGAGTTTCTTGGGAAGGTGGCCCACATTTATCCAGTTAGTAATGGTATGTGTTAACATAACCATATGCGTTGAGCCTTATTATTGATTTGAAGGGAGCTCCGAAGCCTTACTTGTTGGAGGAGCATGCACAGACTCAACCGCTTGTGGTTGTGAGAGCTTTTTTGGGCTTTTGGTTCTAAAGAAAGCTCTTCTCTTCATGTGGTTGTTAGAACTAGCAGTGAGTTGAAGGTTTACAGCTCTCGTAGCATTATGTCGCTATGGTTGAGTGGGGAGTTCCCCTTGCATCGTTGGAGCGGGTGGTAGTGGAACTATTAGCGTATGAATGGCAGATGGATTCGGAGAATGGTATGCATGTGGTGCATCTTCCATAGGAGAAGGAGTCCTAAAATACTCCCGAACTTGGTAGTGATGTTGTGGGGTTATGTCACCCATAAAGTCACTTGGAGAAACTAGCTGCTGTACGTAGTAGCCATACGGGTATTGTTGTCTAGGCAGTCGCATCTCCCATGACTGTGGGTGTTGCCACTGCTGGTGTTGCTTGATAGGTTGTGGTAGAGTTCCACTTGGATAATATGTTAACGGTTGGTGGAACTGCCTCGGGTTACCTTGGGGATAAGGTAACCTTCAGGGTGCCTGCCGTCTGTTAAGTCTTGGGTTGAGCACATACACCTCAGACTCTTGCAAATGTGAGATTATTGGGCAGCATCCTTTAAGATGGTCATATTGGTAGATCTCACATCCACCATCATTATCTATATCAGAGTCCACAACCTCATCAGCGATGGCCATTTTTCCCTTACCCTTGTTACCTACATGGTCTGAATCTCTCCTCTTTTTCTTATTATGGTCACTACTTCATTTCTTAGACTCCTCTACGATTTTCAAAACAATTTCAAATCTACTGTCTAAGGAGTCCCACATTTGATCTACCTTAGCTGACACTTTGGTTGTTAACTTTTGAAGCAGCAAGGTTTTTCTATTCACTAACTCTTTGAGTGGTGACTCATCCTCTTCCTTACAGAATCTTACTCCACTCTTTCGAAGGGAAGGATCACGGTTATATTCTTCCATGCTTTCTCTTTTCCATAGCTCCCCTTCTTCTTTAGCTACTTGCTCCAACAATCTATGAACTTCGTGGGACCTAAGTTTAGATAATCTTCCTTGGGCATATGTCCCAAGGGTTCTCCTAGTTTCATGTCTTAGCCCATCTATGAGGTGGCGTAGTTGATCCCCTTGTGCATAACCATGGCTCGGGCAATGACGTAGCAATGCGTAATATCAGCCCATGGCAGCATCCAAGGGTTCATGATTACCCTACTTCCATCCTTGGATCTACTTACATAAGCTGGACACTCTGGAGTACATTTGGTATTTATCGTTAAACAATTCTAGCATTGTACTCCATCTCCTAATAGTTTCCAGCTCTAAAACCTGGTACCAACTCTTTGCTTCTTTTATGAGTGTCCTAGGAAACAACTTTAACCTATGCCACTTGTTTTCAATATTTTGCAAGGTGCAGGCATCGTGGAATGCCTGTAAGTGATTTTGTGAATCAGCATTGTATCCCCCCTCAAACCGTGGGATATTATTCATGTCTAGTCTCTTAATCTGACTATCTTTTTGATGCCTTGTAGGTATTCTCATAGCCTCCATAATGTCTAACATACTCCGAGTTGTTAGCAGGTGTTCTTCATGATCATCTCTCTCATGACGTCTATGATGCCTACGTGGTTCCCTACTTTCCCTTATTTTATGCCTTGACTCTCTAGAATGCCCTTTCCCTCGCTCTCGACTCTCTAATCGAGGGTTCTCATTTTTCTTATCCTTACCCTTATCCTCATGGTTGTGCTCTTTGTGACTACGTCCTGATGTGGAAGGAGAGGGTGAATGATTTGATGAAGGAGAAGAAAAATGGGAACCATTGCCATGATGATGTTTCTTACCTTCTCTTCGGTGACTATGGCCTCGATTGTGATGACAATCAAAATGCTTACCCTTATCTTGTGCTTATGTTTCCTTAGTGAACACATGATGTTCATGGGAATCAAAACCAGGGTTGTCTATCATGGAGTGCAGGTTCTGATACCTCATCTCCTCACTATCATTAGGAGGGGGAACATCATTTTGTGGAGAACCTATTGAGATAGGTTCACCACCCTTAATTTCTCTTATGACGGGCGAAGCATTACAGGGGCCTTTTCCCTTCAACTATGTGTGGTGACTCTCCTGCCGCAAGTCCCATTGATGTTGCGCTTCTATGGGATGGTAATCCCTTGTGTCATAATCTTCTGCAATGTATTCAGCGTATAGTTGCGTCATGTCTATCTGTGCAAGAGCACGAAGGAGCATGTTAGGGACTGCCCGATTTAGGGGTAACACTATGTTACCTTGCAAGTCTAGCCAACACAGTTGTTCATCCTGATGGAGGATAAAGGTAAAATCAGGTATATACTCATCGTGATGAGTATACACTACCCGATACTTTTGAGGAACTGGCAGATCTGGGTTACATGTGTTAGACCGCCGACTGTCTCTTGTGTGATCCCTAGGTGGTAAAGTGCTCTTATGAGAAGAAGAAGACATTTTTATCTTGTTGGTGTGCTATTGACCATTGTTTAAAATTTTTTTTGATTAATCCTAAGGGTTCGTTTAAGCTTCCCAACGATGTGGATGATTCCCTATGTTCTACTTAGCGCACAAACAACTTAGTCCCCTGCAACGGCACCAATGATAAGTGGCGAGGTACCCCTACACTCAACCATACGAATATGAGTGTTACACGCATGATCTGGTCAAGCTCTATAGATTAAGTGCCTACACACCTTATGGAACACTTAAGGTTAATCGTTCATTATCGTCCCAGACTTACTTATATTTGTCACGGCTGTATGGTTAAGTAAGTCTGAGGTATGTGATTTTTATATCTTTTCTGTTTTATCATCTATGCTAACGAGGGAAAAGGTGAAGAGAGTAATTAACTAAATTTAACTAACTAACTAAGCCTTAATTAACTAGCATCAGTATCCATTCCCACTTACCATTCACACCTTGAACCAATGCAACCTTCTGGGATTACCAAATGCTATTCGTTACTGGGATTACCAAGCGTAACACAGGTGCTCGAAGTGGTCGTACTGAATGCACTTAACTATGGGAGAAGGGTTAAGAGATATTTAATTAACTAATAAAGTATTTAAAAAATTAACAATAAATAACAATAATTAAAGTCCTATTTAGCCTATTCCATGCACCACAATGATGATTGATGAGGTAACCCTACACTCAACCATACGAATACGAGCGTTACACGCACGATCCAGTCGAACTCCACAGACTAAGTGCCTACACGCCTTATGGAACACTTAAGGTTAATCGTTTGTAGTCTTCCCAGACTTACTTGTATTTGTCACAGTTGTATGGTTAAGTAAGTCTGAGGTATGTGATTTTTATATCTTTTCTGTTTTATCGCCTATGCTAATGATGGAAAAGGTGAAGAGACTAATTAACTAGCTTTAACTAACTAACTAAGCCTTAATTAACCTAGCATCAGTATCCATTCCCACTTACCGTTTGCACCTTGAACCAATGCAACCTTCAGGGATTACCAAATGCTATTCATTGCTGGGATTACCAAGCGTAACGCACATGCTCAAAACGGTCATACTGAATGCACTTAACTATGGGAGAAGGGTTGAGAGAGATTTAATTAACTAATAAGGCATTTAAACAATTAACAATAAATAACAATAATTAAAGTCCTATTTAGCCTATTCCATGCACTACAAGGTTTATCCAACAATTCATCTTTATTGTCGTACATAATTGTGCGTTTAGGTACAAAATTTCTCAAATAAAGATCCATTCACTTTAGAGCTCCTACTGTGGGCACATGGAAATTATTCTATCTCTGGAGAGGTAAAACTACCAGAGTTTCACTAAGGGTCTAGATCTAGATGGAGAAACAAGGGAGAGCCGCCTCTTATTTATAGGCTTGGCAACTGATGAAGTGTCAAAAGTCAATGCGTCGACTAGGCCGTGTATACGCG
>MNCI01011934.1:32719-65819 GCA_015680685.1 Gnetum montanum | reverse complement strand
GTGCCCACAGCAGGTGTATGAAAAGTGATCGAATCTTTATTCGAGCATTGATGTATCTGAGCCCATTGGCGTGACCGAAATAAAGATGAACTGTTCAAGCATACCTTGCAGCATTTGGACTTAGTTGTCTCATGCATTTAATTGTTTAATATTTTTATGCTTTATTAATTACTTGTTTATGCTTTATTAGTTACTTGTTAATTATTTATGTTTTCGTTATTATAATTTCAATCGTTATTGTTCCTTCATAGTTCATTAAGGCCATAAGTACGACCATCTCGAACGTAATCCAAACACTTGGTAAGCCTAGTGATGCTTAACATCTGGTAACCTAGTAGTGTTAGGAAATTCTCAGAACGTGCTTGGAAGATGCGACCGGATACTTATGTTAGGAATAGTTAAGATTTAGATTAAGATAATCTTAGATTAATTAATATTCTATTCTTATTTTCCAAAATGATTAGTCGCCAAAAATATAATTAAAAGATATAAAAATCATTAGCCATAGTCTCACTCAACCAACATAAACAAAGCTTCACAAGTGAGATTAGGATGACAATGACTATTCTAACCCAAGGTTTCACTAGTTAGAAGTCTGGTGTATGTTAAGTGCTTACAGTTTGCGGATTTCGACCGAGTCACGCGTGAATGCTCATGATTTGTATGGTTGGGCTTAGGGATACCTAGCAGCTCATCATTGGCGCCATTGTCGAGGACTATTAGTCTTACATGCATCATCTGACTTTAGTGAAATTATCATTTAAGTCATTGAAACAGACCCAGGGTAGAAATATTTACGCACACTAGGCGAACTTAAGTTAATCATAAGGTACACCGATTATATGGACCATCTAACATCCAACAAGTCTTCTCACAGGAGAGATGCATTTGAACCACTGATGCTGCAAGAATGTCGGGTGGTATACGAACATCCTAATGAATATGTCCCTGATTTCACATTCATCCTACATCAGGATGAGCATCTTTGATGGTAGGACATGGAGGCTAACATCGTGCTATCACCCGACTGAGCAGCTCCTACGATGCTATATCACAATCTGGGCAAAATGGGCATCCAGGATCGAGTGGCGGAGTATGTCATTGAGGACCATGACTACCGGGACTATCATCCCACGGAAGCTCAACGAATAAGAGATCAGGAGCAGGCCAAGAGATATGAACAACAAAAGGGGAAACACTTCAGTAACCCCTTATTCTCATAAGGGCCACAAGACAATGGAGATCCTGTATTTCATGATACTCTTTCGACTGAACTACACCTGGGGTCGTAGATCCTCCAGTCAGTTATCCAGAATCAACCTCCAAGTGACCATGATCCTCAAGGGGATGGCGGGTCACGTAGCAAAGCTGGAGGAGATGACCGCGACTGTCACCAGGGTAGATGGGGAGATCACACCAAAGTGATGTTGATGCCTCTCCTTCTTTTCCGTCCTCCCCCTCTCCCTCACCTTCATCTAGCTCAAGTTCTGAGCATTACAAGGGAAGGTTGGAGAGAAAGGACGATGGTAAGCAGGTTTGAAGGGGGAAACATGAGGAAGCACGTGACCAATCGCGTGGCCCTCGTCAGCATGAAAGAAGGGGTAGCAGAAATCGTCGCATACATCATAGTCCCCAACAGGACTATGATTCAGATGAGCCATTGTTAGCTACTCAGAGCATACTCCACATTGTAGAGGTAGTTCACATTCCAAGTAGGCACATGAAGGATAGTCGAATCAAGCATGTTGATATGAACAACATCCCCAGATTTGAAGGGGGATACAACTGTGATCCACAGACCCACTTGCAGGCATTCCATGATGCCTGCACCCTGCAAAATATTGATAATGATTGGCAACGATTGAAGCTGTTCCCTCGTACACTCATCAAAGAAGCCGAAAGTTGGTACTGGTCCTTAGAGCCGGAATGAATCTGAAGATGGAGTACGATGCTTGAAATCTTTAATGAAAAATATCAAATGTACTCTAGAGTGGCGAATCTGAGATGGCAGATCCAAGGTTGGAAACAAGGAAATCATAAACCCTTAGATGCTGCCATGAGCAGGTATTACTCACTATTACATCGGTGTCCTGGTCATGGTTACTCTTAGTGGGCACAGCTTCACCACATTATAGATGGGCTCCATTGTGAAACACGAAAGACCCTTGGTGTGTACGCCAAGGGATGGCTGTCAGAGCTAAGGGTCCATCAGTTGCAATGCCTCATTGATCAAGTGGCCAAAGAGAAAGGAGAACTCAGAAAAAAGTAGAGTGTTGAAGAATTCAACCAAGACCCTTCTCTTAGAAAAAGGGAGGTTCGATTTTGTGATGAGGATAATGAGTCACCACTGGTAGCAGCGGTGAACTGGGAGACTTTGCCAATACAAAAGTTTACATCTAAAATATCGGTAAAGGTGGATAAAATGTGGGACTCTTTGGATGAGAGATTCCAAAGTGTATTGAAAATTGCAGAAGAGTCCAAAGAACAGGGTAGTGACCATGATCGATGCAGGAAGAAGGGAGCTGAACGTACCCAACATAAGGGTAAGGGAAAAGTTGCTGCAGCAGAACAGGTTGTAGACTCTGACACCGAAGAGGACAATGGATGCAGCATATGCTAATATGAACATCCTAAGAGATGTTGTCCTATGGTGTCTCACATTCAAGAGTCTGGGGTCTATGCCTTGAACCCTCGTTTGGCGCAAAGGCAGACACCCCGAAGGTTGCCTTATCCACAAGGCAACCCCAACCAATTCCACCAGCAGCAGCAAGGATACTATCCAAGTGGAACGCCTCCGCAACCATATAAATATTTCCAACAGTGGCAGCAACCACAAGCGTGGGGGATGCCACCTCCAAGACAGCAGTACCCTTACAAGCATCCAGATCCTTATGGGTACTATGTTTAGCAACTGGTCTCTCTAGGAGAGTCTTCTAGCCATGCGGCCTTTCCCAGTTACTACCATCCCCCTGAATATTTCAGACATCCATCTCCATCACCTAGGGGGATAAATCCACATCACTTCTACCCTCCATCACCTTCTTCTACCATTCCTCCACACCATCCCTCTCAATTGCCACCTGCTCCATCCATGCATGGAGAAATACCACCATAGCCACAACAATGAAACGCTACAAGGGTTGTTAACTTATAGCCGACACCTCAGCCAAGTGGACTGGAATCCAAGCCACGCAAATGTCATTTCTTCTAGCCCAATAATCTGAACACACCCTCACCTACGCTTGTGGCTAGTGCCTTCGAACCTACCAACACCTCTACCATCATACCGCCTGAGCAGCCCTCCACTCCACCACACTCCAACATCCATATGGTCATGCACATGCATGTCGTGACCGACTGGATCAAAGCTAGTTCTCTCCCTCAAAAGTTGACAGATCCGAGAAGCCCCCTAATCTATCTTCAGGTGGCTGGGAATGAGCCATGGAAAGCTCTTCTGGACTCAGGGTTAGGGGTTAATTTAATCTCTCATGACATGTACAAGAATTGGAACCTGCCCCCGCTAAAGAAGAGAAACATTCGGCTCGAGTTAGTAGACCAATCCATCACCATTCCTTTGGGTTTGGTGAAGGACATTGTAACCACCATTTGTGGGTGGTCCTACCTTGCTGACTTCCTGGTCATCCGTGTTGAAAACTATAAGGGGAACTTCCCAATCATCATAGGAAGAGCCTGGCTAAGCATGGTGGACGCACGACTAGGACTCTGAGATTTTTCCCTAGAAATTTTAAAGGAAAATCCTTCTGGGAAGATCGAGAAGAAAAGAGTTCCATGCATCGCATACAGTGACTCGAGGTGCAACTCTGTGCAGCAGTTATGGTCCATTAAGCAGACATCCATTCAAGCATGCAGTCAGTGTACTGAGGAATCACCAATTCAATAGTGCCTATACGTAGCAGCCACTAACCAAGAAGGCACCCAGTGGTTGACAGCTAATCCTGCTAGTAGCACAATATGCATGAAACCGACTGAGGGGCTAGTGCAAGCCTATATCGACAGCATGGATGTGATGGAGGAGATTCATCAACAAACCTCCATCATTGATGAATTAGATGACTAGGGCAAGCTAGAGATCCCTGAGAGCTTCAAGCAAGAGCCCCTTGAGCTAAAATCCCTACCAACTCACTTAAAGTATGCATTCTTGCAACATGGCAAGCTGGTAATTATCAATTCTGCCCTTGCTCCGGAACAGAAAAAGAAGTTGCTAGTGATGGTAAACAAATGGGTTGCTGCATTTGTGTGGTCCTATCCTGAGCTGACTGGCATTGATCCTAGGATCTGCCAGCACCGGATCTACCTTGATCCTTCCATGAAGCCACGACGACAGCCACAAAGATGATTGAATCCCAAGTTGAAGCAGGTCGTAAAGGATGAAATTGAACAACTTCTCAAGGCGGGATTCATTTATTCTGTCGTCGATAGCAAGTGGGTTAGCCCCATTATTATCGTACCTAAGAAAGGTGGCAAGTAGAGGGTCTGTATTGATTTCCGGTTGGTCAACATGGCAACTTTCAAGCACCACTTCCCGCTCCTATTTGTGGACCAAGTGTTGGACACAATCACAGGACACAAATATTACAGCTTTTTGGATGGTTATAGTGGTTATAACCAAATCAAATAGCACCAGAGGACTAGGCCAAAACTACTTTCACGAGTCCATGGGGGACTTTTGCATATAAGAAGATGCCCTTTGGCCTGTGCAATGCACCTGCGGCATTCCAACGTCTTATCCTAAGCATCTTCCAGCAACAAATCGGTAATGGTGTAGAAGTCTTCATCGATGACTTCTCTACCTATGGTGCTACGTTCGAGCAAGCCTTGGACTGCCTAGAGCAAGTTCTAAAGAGGTGTGTAGACACCAATTTGTGGCTTAATTGGCAAAAGAGCCACCTGATGGTCCAAGAGGGCATAGTGTTGGGACATCGCATTTCATCAACAAGGATCAACGTAGACCCTGAAAAGATCAGGGTCATCCAAGGAATTACCCATCAACCAAGTACTGTCAAAGATGTGCGGTCATTCCTTGGACACACTGGTTACTACCGGTGCTTCATTAAACACTTCTCGAAGATAGCCCGGCCATTGGTAGAGCTTACAAAGAAGGACGTTCCATTTTTCTGGACCAAGGAATGCAAGTCCACATTCCAAGAGGTGAAGCAGAAACTCGTAGAAGCTCAGATTCTATGGGCACCTAATTGGTATAGACCCTTTCATATTATGACGGATGCCTCCAACTATGCTTTGGGAGCTGTGCTTACATAGTGTGATGATCAGAAACATCTGTATTATATCCACTATGCAATCCGTAGCATTGTGGGTACATAACTAAACTACACCACCACTGAGAAAGAATTGATGGCGGTGGTGTTTGCATTGGACAAATTTTAGCACTATGTGCTCGGATACGAGGTGTTTGTGCACACAGACCACAGTGCTATCCGGTTCCTGATGAACAAACCAACGGTGAGCCCTCGCATAATTCGGTGGCTAGTGATTCTTCAGGAGTTTGATCTAACCATGGTAGACAGAAAGCGATCCAAGAATGTGGTTGGTGACCATTTTTATTGGTTACAATGGGATGACGTAGAAGAGGAGGAGCCTTTATCCAACTAGTTTCCAGATGAACTCCTCTTCACAGGCACCTTTGATCCTCAAGCACCCAAGGAATCTCCTTGGTTCAACCGCATCCTTACCTACCTTACAACATAGGAGCTACCAAAAGAATGGAACCATTAGAAGAAACAACAGTTTCTCCATGAGGCTAAGCATTTCATGGAAATCAATGGCCACCTCTACAAGGTGTGCGTAGAAGGCTTGGTCTGATGGTGTGTCCCTGATGCTAATACACCGCATGTCCTCCAAGATGCTCATGAGGGCCCTTGTGGGGGCCACTATGCTGGATGCAGAACGGCCATTAAAATCCTACTTGCAGGGTATTACTTGCCTACACTTTTCAAGGACGCACAATGGTTTTCCTGCTCCTGTAAACGATACCAATGAGATGGTGGAATGTTGGCACAGTTAGAGGGACCCCAATAGTGGATTTAGCCACTAGAGCCCTTCGACATCTCGGGTATCGACTTCATGGGGCCCATCACCCCCTTGTCAAATGGAAAGGCGTACATCATCATGGCGGTGGACTACTATACAAAGTGGGTAGAAGTGGTAGCCTTCATGGACTGTTCTTCCAACACTGCCACACGATTTGTCCAGCAACAAATCGTTACCAAGTTTAGAGTGCCTCATGCACTCATTTCTGACAATGGGACGCACTTCATGGGGGTTACTTTTCGAAAACTCATGCAACGCGTAGGGGTAACACACAAATTCACAATACCTTATCACCCCCAAGCCAGTGGGCAGGCTGAAGTCACAAATAGGGAAATTACCAAGATCCTTACACGAAAAATTAGCAAATACAGGAGGGACTGGCGTACCAAGCTTAATGATGCCTTATGGGCCTATTGCTCCACCTGGAAACTTCTTGTAGGGTACTCTCCCTATGAGTTAGTGTACGGAAAGTTGCCAACACTTCCAATCCAAGAAGAACTCCGGACACTATCCATCGCCTGTGACCTCGACCTTGACCTACCACTAGAACAATGAGAACGATTAATCAACTTAAGTGTGCTAGATGAGAATCGATTAGTGGCCCTATTTTCCAATGAAACCCACAAGGCCTATAATAAGAAACAACATGATCTTAGGATTCGGAAGGTCACATTTCGATGTGGAGACAAGGTATTGTATTGGAATCCCTCACATGTATCCCAATCGAAAAATTTTCAGACGCTATGGGAGGGACCTTATATTGTCTCTAAAACCTTTCCATCCAGGGCCTTGCTCATCCATAAACCTGGGGATCCCACCAGAACACAGTTGGTCAACCGCCAACAACTCAAACCTTTCTGTGAGCTTCACACAGCTAGTGTCATACCCTCGTCATCAGCTAGTTATCCACACTCCATCTTTCGTGTCTCCTCCTTTACACCCAGTCATGGGGGAGACCCTCATCCCTGCTGATCCACTTCCCTACATGCCTCACCATTTTACACTTTTTTTTTACAGTTTTTTATTTTACACTTTTTTGTTTTCTAATTTTTGTTTTTTTTTTCCATTTTTTGTTTTCCACTTCTTTGTTTTCCACTTTTTATTTTACAATTTTTTGTTTTTCATTTTTTATGTTCTTTTTGTTTACTTTTTGTTGTCGTACTATTTGGTGTGGGTGATTTTCATTACGATGGGTACTGTAATTGTCTTCCTAGTTATTTGGTTCCCTTCATTGCATGGTTATCCTTGGATTGCACATCGTTTCCACTTCATAAACTTGGCAATGAGTCCACGTCATCCACCAATTCACCTTTCCGTGGTTTTCCTTGTGTCGTGAACATGTAACCCCTTCATTTAAAAACATTTTAATCAATGTGTGGCTTGTGTAGTTCCCAGACTGAGGGATGACCCACTGGTTTGAATCGGGTGTGACTTCAAGGGGAATTCTTTTTGTTCTGTTCCCTAGGTTATTGGTGTGTTCTTACAGATTTCCTACCACTCCAAGTCTCTTTCCACGGATTTTTTTGGGCAGTTCGACCTTGCATGGTGTGGTCCTCACCAAAAAAAAATAAGCAAAAACAAAATAAACAAATAAACTAAGGATTCAAAGCACACTCCTTGGTCGAATGCATGCAACCACGCATGGGTCTTCACCTGGTGTGGTTCCCCCACACAAAAGAAAAGAAAAATAATGAATCGTAGTGGGAATTCAAAGCACACCCCTTAGAATTCCTCTCATGGGCCATACACACTTGTTATGGAACTTCCTTGGTCCCCTCTAACTTTTTCTCATTTCACTTCCCTCTTTTCATGTTTCCTGGCATGGTGGTTTTCTATGGGGTCATTCTTGTTTTCCTGGGGGATGGTTAGGACTTCATCTATTGTTGCGAGGTCACTGTTTGTGGATGGTTTTGGGTCTGATCTCAGGAATGGTTATGCCAAGTCACTTAACCATGCTTACACATAGGGTTTCATGTGACCAACTCATGGACTTTCAATTCTCTCCGTCCTCACCTCACGGCCCTTTTTATGTTTTGTGTGTTCATCATGTTTTCTATTGGTCTTTCATGCCTTTGCGAGTTCTCTTGGTTTGGAGTCTTCACTAGTGAAACCACTTATTGGTGCCTGGGCCCACGGACCCTAGTGTTGAGGGTATGCAGGGGCTATATGGTTTTTGCCTGCTATGGGGAGGACCCACCTGCCTATTCCTGGTTTTTCCTGTTCAGTCTCCAACCTATTGGATTTCTTGGTTAATTGTCTTTAGTGTCCCATCGTTTGATTTCATCCTTGCTTGAGTTCTTTTTGACTCCTGTTCTCCAATTTTGTCTCTTTTTCATGCTTACTTACCTTCCTCCTGTCTTTCACCATGATCGGGCCTTTTCTGCACTTCAAACGCCTCAATTTTGGTTTTCAAATTTTTCATTTTGGATGTTTTTTGGGTTGGTCAATGCTGGTCTCCAAGTGAACAGTGCAGCATATATGGGGCCCCATATATGCGGCCCCATATATGCGGCCCCGTCGACGCAGTGCCCAACCCCTATATATACCCCACCACACTTCTTCATTTTTCATCATTTGGAGTCCAAATTGAGGGGATTTTTTGTGGTTTTTTCTACCTAACCCTTCCCAACACACGTACATTCCGTCGTGTATCTGCAACAACCTGTCCTTCCCTTTTTATGCAACTAGAGGTATGCACACTGTCGTGGGGGTGGTGTCCTTGTGTAATTAATTAATTAATTAATTAGTTGTTAATTACAAAACCTTTGGCCCTAGTCCCTAAATCAAACACTCCGGAAGACTTAACGGTATGCCTATGCCATTAACATAACTTGGTCAAACTGAAAAGGTATATATAGACCATTTTAGGCTACTTCTAAACGGTCTAACAGACGGTTATGTTTTTTTTCAAATGGCACCCAAGGGACAAAGGACCATCACAACCAAGGGACAAGTGCCCACGTACGAGAAGGGGACGAGGTGAACAACTGCCAAAGTATGCAGAGGGCTCTCATGCCACTAGGCCCTTCCGTGAAGGACCTGACGTGGAATCTGTTTGCCAAATTCCTGAAGAGGAGATTCATGGCGTGAAATCACTAGGGGATGAAACTCCTGGGATAGCACCACAGCTTGAGGTCACCCTGACCTAAGCCTGTCTTGATGCTATCACACCATGTGAGGTGCAATGGACGGTCCTCCAAGAGTTAAATTTTGGACCATTCCTTGAGAACGCTCCAGAAGATGTGAGACTTCAATTGCAGAACTCTCCGATGTGGCCAATCATCACAACCAATGGTGAGTGGTACTTAGGAGAAACATATCCCTTCTAGACGAATCGATAGCTAGGGTCAAGAGTAAGAATTAAAGACATTTATGTCTCTTACTCTTTGAAAGCTATAGTGCAAGCTCTGGGGTTTCCTGAAGTTGGGGCAGATGTGGCAGAAATTCCTAAGCAGGCTGATCCAAAGGTAAAGGTGTAATGGATCCAACAGTGCTATGGGGTAGAGTGCAAGGAATTCGGATCCTTGACCACGGTGGAGAGAGTCTATTCAAAAATAGCATCTTACCATCTGAATCCAACAGTAAGACCGAGTAAAATCACTATCTTCTCCGCTCGTGCATGTGCCACCTTGAGTGGAAAATTTCCCATGAGTCTTCCACAGCTATTATTTTTGGAGATTGAAAAGAGGTTCGTAGAGAACGAACGTGGAAGATAAGCTCTCACCTTTCCCTGCCTAATTCGAAAGTTGTGTAAATAGGCAGGGATAGCACAGTATTCTAACGACATCGTATGGTATGCCCCAATTGCCTCATGGCGAGAAATGATGAAAGAAAAAATGCCTATTGCCACACAGACAAAGGAAGAGCAGCAACCACCTCCACCACCTGTGCAAACAACGTAGCCGAGCTCGCACAACACAACAGAATACATCTGTGAGATCCAAGAAATGCTCTCAAGTCAGCGAGAGCCATCTGGCAGAACTGGTGGAGGAGATGATCCAATCAGTCAAGCTTGCTTGAAAGGGCAGGGTCGATATTTTTCACCCCTCGAGCACCCATTCCAACTAGAACATATCCAAGCATCCAAGATGTATCAACTACAACCCAGCAATTATTCCCTGAAATCTCAAAGAATGCTGCTACCTTCTCAGTACGCTTGGAGGATGGTGAGGGGGCAACAGTCCTGGTGATGCAACACCAGGAACAAGAAGTTATGACTGAAGTGGTTGTTGATACCATTGCTACTACTCTCAATGCACCGATAGCACCTGTACCAAACATCCATGGATTACAAGATGTATAGGTGTCTGCCGGAACTTCACGTAGCAAGATGGATGTAGCCCAACATAAAGAAATGTTGGATCGACTGGTAGGAACCGAACAACCACTTTCAAATGTCTTCGATCTTCTAGACAACATCACTGTAACCTAGTCAGAGCTATTATTGGCAAGGGGCAAGAGCCTTGTTTTGGAGGGGCAACTAGAAATCGCTCAAGCTTCTTGTTAGCGCTTGGCAACGGAGGTTGCCCAATTAAGAGCCCAACTTGCCGATCCAGCCATTCTCAACATCGAAATCATAAGAGATGAAGCTTTTCAACAGCTTTAGCTTAAACTTTAGGTTGTTAACGATGAAAGGGAGATGACGATCCTAGACAAGTCCACAGTAGATGCCTGAGCGTATCATTTAGAGAAGGACTTGGTGGAGGTTCACCAGGAGAACATGCAGCTAACCGCAGAAGTTCATCACCTGCATAATGTTGGTGCAGAGAACGAGCACATAAAATATTTCATCCACCAACAGCAGGAGGAGCTAGCTAGGATGAACGCAGATATGAGAAGGTTGGCTACTAAGAACTGAAATCTGTCAATGGAGGAGGTTCAAGTATTGCGACAGAAGTCTGTAATCGAAATTGCCGCTTGGAAGAATGAGGCCCTAAAATTTGAAAAACTCAAAAATCATTACAGGAACCAAGTGGGATTGCAAAAGGAGGTAAACGAGAAGCACATTCAAGTCACTAAGGCCCAAATGAACCTAAAGGAGCTACAATGTATGGCCATCCATCTTCGCTGGATTGAATGCCTACAACAAAGCAGAAATCCACCTAAAGGAGCTGCAAATTGAAGAAATGACAAAATACATGGAGTTAGCCAACCTTCGGTATGCAAACCTGGCTATGCTCACAGTTGGGAGACCACGGTCAGAGTTGGAGAAACAAGTGGCTACCTCGTATTCCCTAAACGAGGGTGAGTTCCAGGCACACAAGGCAAAAAAATAGAAGCTGGAAATAGTAAACGCGAAACTCGAGGTCCTCCGTACAAGTTTTGAAGCCCAACATACCATTGTGGAGGACCTGGCCCGATGAATGAGTGACTACCAGCAACTGCAAGCATCAATCCGAGCATTCGATATTGAATGCAAATAGTTTGCAGCCTAGTTTGTCAATTTGAAAGAACTCATTCCAGCGCTGCCTTGCCCTTGGGAAATTCCAGTTCCAGCACACATTGGAGAAGCTTCCTAGACCATGAACGACCATAGAAGAAAAGAAGAGAAAATGGGGGCTCTCTTGGAGGCTTTCCCGCTATCTTCAGAAGTTGTAGCTATAGCGGGGTTACCGACATCCATGCCGCCACATACGCATGGGCCAGAGGCTGGAGAAGATCCATCAGAACCACCGTCCCCAAGGACGGTGTGATATCCTCCAGCAATTTTGTACATCATCCTACACAGTAGAGGCTCTAGGACCAGCGAGATGTTCAATTTTGTCTCTGAACACCACCATTTTTGTAATTTTTCCTCCTCTGTAACTCGGGCACTTGGTAAATTCATGTTGTATCATGTGTGTGTCATGTGTGTGCTTAAGTTATGTGTGTTGTAAATAAGAATCCATACCGTCCAAATTGTAAAGTAACTCGAGGACGAGTTTTTGCTCAGTCGTGGGGGTATGATGAAGTGTCAAAAGTCAATGCATCGACTGGACCGCGTCGACGTAGCCACCCTACATCGACGTGGCCCCATTTACACAGCCACCCTTCCCGGCCTATAAATATGAGGGCCTTCCACCTCATTTAGGAATCTTTTGAGTAGTTGTAGTGAAGCTCTTGCAATTTTCTCCTGCAAGAGATAGAATATTTTCCAAGTGCCTATAGCAGGTGTATGAAAAGTGATCGGATCTTTATTCTAGTGTTGATGTATTTGAGCCCACTGGCGTGATGGCAATAAAGACGAACTATTCAAGCATACCTTGCAGCATTTGGACTTAGTTGTCTGATGCATTTAATAGTTTAATATGTTTATGCTTTATTAATTACTTGTTTATGCTTTATTAGTTAATTGTTAATTATTTATGTTTTCATTATTATAATTTCAATCGTTATTATTCCTTCATAGTTCATTAAGGCCATAAGTACAACCATCTCAAACGTAATCCAAACACTTGGTAAGCCTAGTGACGCTTAACGTCTGGTAACCCAATAGTGTTAGGAAACGCTTAGAATGTTCTTGGAAGATGGGACCAGGTACTTATGTTAGGAATAGTTAAGATTTAGATTAATATAATCTTAGATTAATTAATATTCTATCCTTATTTTCCAAAATGATTAGTCGCCAAAAAGATAATTAAAAGATATAAAAATCATTAACCTTAGTCTCACTCAACCAATGTAAACAGAGCTTCACAAGTGAGATTAGGATGACAATGACCATTCTAATCCAAGGTTTCACTAGTTAGAAGTCTGGTGTATGTTAAGGGCTTACAGTCTACAGATTTTGACTGAGTCGCGTGTGAACGCTCGTGATTCGTATGGTTGGACGTAAAGATACCTAGCCGCTCATTAGTGGTGCGCTGTGATATCGCGTATACGATATCGCAGGGGAAGACACAATATCGCATACATGATATCGCAGGGGATGCGATATCGCATACGCGATATCCCATCCCATCAACCATCCTCCTCATTGTTAGCAATGGAAGAAGTAGTGACCTCCTCAAATACCTAACCATCAGAGGAAGGAGAAATCCCAGCCTCATCTAAGCTCTTACACAAGACAGGATTCTTCCAAGATTTCCAATTGCTTGGGCAATGGGTCTACATATCCTCTTTAGAGAGGAGGTAATCTAATCTCTAGAAGATTTTGATCTTCTCAACTATGGTGAGGCATCCTTTTTTTTTGGTGATCTAGTGCTAAGTGTTGCTACTGCTATGTGAGAAGAACTCCTTTTTTCTGAGTACTCACCAAGACTCCACTTACCTTTAAATAAAGGTATCTCTAGCACAGGTACACCCTTCTTACAGCTTTGAATGAGAAACAAGACATATTTTTGATAGAAAGACATATTTTTCACATGCAAAAATTTAGTAGAGATATTTCATTTATGAAAGATGTCTTTCTTACAACAAACAAAAATCTAGAGAGATGTCTTTGTTCTACCAAAGACATCTTAGCAAAGATGTCTTTCACTTTGGAAAGATGTCTTTCTTCAAAAGTCAAAATGAGGTTCTAGAAGATTGCCATTGGTTTATAGCCTTAACTAAACTTTGAAAAAAAAAACTTACCTCTACCTACCTATCACGCTATCAAAATATGATGGTGTCTAAAGAGCTAAGGAATGTGTTTCCTCTTTTGAGGAATCTCCTTTGAACTGAACTTCCCCAATGTCCAATGCATGAATTTCTCTTACAAATTTGTTAAGGAAAGTGTCCTAATGCACTTGGTTCTATTTAATTTTCCATTCCCTTATGATAGCCTTAGTCCTTTGGGTTGACTTCCAATTTTCTTTTTGATCCTACATAAAACCTTTTCTTAGTGCACTTTGATAAAACCAAGGAGTCTTGTGATATGTCCATGTACTCATATGATAAAGCTTTAGATTGCACTCCCTTTGTTTATGTCCAATCTTGTTACAATAATAACATCAAATTCTCCTATTGGAAAAATAACTACAAGGACTAAACCTTTGAGGAGTTTTATGTTCGATAGAAGCTTCCCTTGATGTAGAGTACTTATTTTTTTATTTTTTCTTTGAATGAGATAAAGGTTCCTCTTCTTGGTGACAACATCCAAGTCCACTTTTATCATATGGGCTTCTTCCTTGTCCATGTACTAATTGAAGGGACTACTTTCCCTTCGTTAATTGTTCATTTATTGGTTTAACATTTGCAACTTCCACTTTTGCCTATTCTAAAGATAAGGTTAGATTCTCATTCTTAGCCTTTAATTCTAAGAGTTGTTTATCAAGATTGGAAATAGATAAATTTAACAAAGATAATTCATGTTCTTTAGACTTACCTTGTTTATTTAACTTAGTATAAGGATTTTGAAAATTCAAAAGTTCTTTACATAATAAATCATACTTTTCATCATCATTTAGTTTACCATCTAATGAATCACCATCAATGAGGGACATGCAGATGACCTGAGAATTTTTTGCATCTTCCTCCACTTCTTCTTCACTCTATTCCCCATCATCCCAACTTGTATAAAAGTTGGTTTTCTTTACTTCTTCAAGGGATTTGTTCTTATATTGAACCTTGAGGCTACTAGGACATTTGAAGGCCACATGGGCTCTACCTCCACACATCCAACATTCTATGGAAGAAAAATCTATGTTAGAGTTCAAAAGGTTCTTACCTCTTTCTTTACCTTTAAGTTGATTGAATCTTTGTGAATATGTCCCTTTGTTCTTCCTAGCAATTAGTCATTAAAGCTTCCTAGTGAGAAGGCAAATCTTCTCTTCACTACCCTCATCATGCTCATTAACCTCCTTCTCCTTGGAGGTAATCTTTAGAGCAATAAGTTTTTCTTGAATTGCTCAGTCTCTTATTAGATTCATTTCATAGGCAATGAGAGCACTTTGAAGTTCCTAAAATTTCAAAGTTGAGAAATCTCTAATTTCCTCCATGGCTATGATCTTAGGCTTGAACTCTAGTTGTAGAGTTTTGATCATTTTGATTATGGTGTCACTTTTGAGTAAGTCTTTCCATGTTCCTATAATGGCTACAACAAGATCATTAGCTCTAGAAAAATAATCCTTCATTTTCTCACCTTCTCGCATTTTGATTTTATCATATTCACTTTGCCAAACTAACAATTTTGATTACTTAATAATAGAGGTTCCTTCATAAGTAGCTTCTAAAGTTTTCCAAATTTCTTTAGCCGTTTTACATCCTACTACCCTATTAAATTCAAATTTATTCAAAGCACAATATAAAGAATTTTTTTTCTTTTGAATTAAACATGAACTTTTCCTTTTCTTCTTGTGACCATTTGTTGTGAGGCTTGATGATGCCAGTGGTGTCGTCGATGGGTGGAATGTAGCCTTCCAAGATTAACTCTCAAACTTCAAACTCCATAGATTTGAAGAACCCTTGCATTCTGGCGTTCCAATAGGTGAATTCAAATCTATTGAACATGGGTGGCTTTGTATAGGAAGTCCCCTCCAATTTCCACTCTTGAAGTAGATGATGCAATAAAGAGTACTAGGCTTCAATACCACTTATGGAACATTGAACTTAGAAATGCGGGATGAATAAGTTCCCCAAATCAAAACTTAAACAAACAAAGCACACACACAAATTTACATAGTTCCCCAACTTGGGTACTCCATACTCAAAGGGTAGATCACAAGCACACCTCTAGACTTAATTACTCTCAAAATGTGATTGAAGGGTCCACACCTTGTACAATCTTCAAGCCCCACTCCGAAGTGTTGTACCACAATACCAATCACTCAACCCCATAAGGTTCCATCAGGCTTGGAAATTTGGATTCAAGGATTCCACAACCTTTACAATCTTGAGCTCTACATCGACGTGTTGTACTACAGCACCAACAACTCAATCCCACATGATCCCGACAAGCTCAAGTAGATCAACCCCACATGGCAACAAGAATAAGAAATACAAGGAATGATTGCACCTCAATTTGCTGATCCTTGCACAATTAGGTACAGCAAACTTTACAAAGCCAAAATGATTAGATAATGAAGAGCAACAAATAATTCAATAATTATAAATGATTGTACAATGAATACAATAATGCTTGCACATTTTCCAATGCACATGAAGTCTTATTATAGCTACATTGTTGCTAATTCCTTCTCAAAACATGTGCAATAGCTAACTAACGATCACTAACAATCATGGAAGACATCTTTATCATTCTTAAGATATCTGTTTGAATTTTCCATCAAATCATGAAGATGTCTTTATTTCCTAAAATATTTCTTTTTGAAGTCTCTACTCTAAAAGACATCTTTGCTCACTGGAAGACGTCTTTTTGTATTTGGTCTAAATTCTACAAAGATGTCTTTACCTCATGAAAGACATCTTACTATTTCTAAAGATGTCTTTCTAAATTTTCTTAGATTTCACCCCAAATATGCCAAGATATCTATTGCTTCCTAGTGACATCTTTCTTCATCTTACTCTTGCATGATGACTACATCATCCCTTGTCCATGGCTTTGCTTAATCCAAGTTCTTATCCTATAAGCACAACAACTACACACACATACAAACAAACTTATTTGCCATTTTTCTTAATGTTTTGACATACCAAAATCAAAAGGTCCATAACAGGCACAAGAGAGAGCACAAACATAGGGAAGATATTAGTTAGCCTCTTAGGCTATTACATGGGATATTTCAAAAAAGCAAGAGGCATATCAACATGCATAGGAAACATTAGCATGAGAGGAGTGACAATGAAGGTAGGTGAAACTTAGATCATCCCCCTTGTAGAGTCTAAGGAACTTCCGATCCTTGAAGCAACTTTTTTGGCTAGATATGCTTAACAAGCTTGTTGAATGGTGTCTTGAATTCATCATCATTGAAGGTTTTGATTATTATGAAGAGGAGGTCCATCAATTTTATGTGGCACATCACCAAGGATCATGCATTTTGAAGGTGGTTGAGATTGGTGACTCTACTTATACACTCATGGGGTAGATCTTGGGGTAGGTACTTAACATGTCTATTAATGCATACAATGAATTTTTTGTGACTACTACTTCTGAGAAAAAACACAATTGTTGTGTAAGGTGCCTGAGGTGAAGACTAGTGAGATAGGATGACCTTATAGGAACTTCAACCCATGATGGAAAGTTCTTATTAGGGAAATTCACACAAACCCGCTAGGTATCATGCATCACACTCATGGGATATCCTTTGCCCTAATGGTTCTGCTAGATTTAGAGAGGGACTATTTACTAAACTATCCCCACATTATAATGCAGAGAATGGAGATCGTTAGTAGAGATGCTTCTACATTGTCTTTCCCATTAGCCGTGTCTTCTGGTAGCTATGTCTACTGGTAGCATCAGCAAAGGCATTAGCAAATCACTGAACTTGAGGGGGATGATAAAGAAGTACAAGTTTTTGGTGAGGATCATTTGCCACATTTGGGGTGTGCATTCTACACCCAATGTGTCCTTAGGACATGACTTAATGATCTCATTTGACTCCTAGACCCACATGTCCTAGAAGATGGTGAAAGGGTTGATTGGAACTAGTTTTATGGGCACACCAAGAAGATACATGTTGCTTTTATCAATCCTAACAAATAGCAAGAGTATTTTGGAGATGATGCAACACTTTTGCCAACTTAGAGGTAATGGAGGATGAGTTGATTACCTACATGGATGCCATGGAGTCGAAGATCCATCATCATTTTAGACAGGTGGATAAGAGCCTTACCCGCCTATTTGTGAATGTTCAATCATTGGGTAAATACTCATCTAAACATTTTTGGTCATTTCATGGGTCCTCTAGTTCATGGAAAATTAAGGAAATTCCTAACCCTATGTTTGTTAGAATCACCACTTCGATCCATGAGTCAAAGGTAGGACCATCAAGAATACCTAGGATGGAGAGCCACCAATCACCGACGTTGATGATACTATCACACAGACAAATTTCATGTAGACTAATGCTCTAAACAAAGCTCAAGACAACAATGCAGCAAGATCTAACTAGACCATTATGTCTATGTATATGTATTTAGTCATAATTGCCTCTATTATTTCTTTTTGATGATATTTATGTATTTACGTGGTCTAATATTGGCACTTTTTTATAATCAATACCATGATCCGATGCATGTTTTTTATGTTAAATGTTTTTGATTAATGAGGTATTTTAGCTTCTCTAACTAATAGTTTACATGACTCTATTATTTTTATACATTGATGTTTCAAGGAACTAGAAGTATTACTTTTGATGCTAAGATTGATTCATATCAACCTATGACTTGATTGTTAATGTTGATGTCTTTCATCTTTCAATGTTATAAATTCAATTCCAATAGGTTGTTGAGATATACAAGCATTATGCAAAAATATTGTTAACACTAAACTAGTCCTATAGATCGATAATTTCTCTGATGTAATTAATAAAAATAGTTTAGTTTTAGTACAAAAAAAGTTTCAATGATTAATACATGTGATTTGATAATTTTTTCTATTCTATATGGATAAATTTCTTTGATAACTTTAAAATAGGAGTAATTTTGATTGTTATCTCAAGTTTTCAATTAAGACCAGTAGATAGTCTCAAATAAGGCAAGTTTGATTTTTATAGTATGTATTATTCAAGCCTTTTAGAAGTAGGTGAAGAGTGTATGTTATATGTTGTGTTTTGGAGGAATCTCCATTACATATATGCATTTCTATATAGGCATTGTGTAGTCTTTTAAAACATTTTAGTGTTGTTTAAGCTATTTTCTCCCCACTGTTAGACTAGGTGCATCATAGAATTATTAACATGCAAGTGACATGTGTATCGTAGTGCGATCACAAGTCTTCTAGAGAAAATAGCGCTAGTGCATTATGAGCATAAATGCCCTCACAGTCAAGATCTGAAACTAATTTGAAAACAATGCTAGTGACATGTAGATCGTAGTTTAATCACAAACTTTTTAAAAGCAATAGTGCCAATGTCCTGCAATCATGAATTCACTCATAGTTGATATCTAAAACTATGCTGAAAATAGTGTTGTGAACATGCAAATCGCATTCATCTCATGATTTTAAATTTAAGCCATGTGATTCACTACAACACGCATGTACTCACCATGCAGGTGAACAATATGAAGATTTGTGAACCACATGACCTCATAGTACCAACATCCTGTGACCCTGAATTTTCTCGTAGTTGATATTTGAAACTACAATGAAAATAGTGTTGGGAACATGTGAATCACATTGATCTCATAGTTTGAAATTTAAGCCATGTAATGCACTGCCACACACATGTACTCATAGTGCAAGTGAATAGTGCAAAGACGTGCAAACCACATGATCTTATAGTCCTCAACTCTCATACCGTAAAACCATTGCCATTTGTATATAACTCACAATGTGAACTTTATGATTTTCAATGATCCTCTTTCTTCTGGTAGCATCAAATTACAAGCAATTTTTCCCTATTGAAAGGACTCGGTACCTCGTAGTTAAGATTGTAGGAGGATGCTAGTCATACTTCCTTGTATTTTAGCTAGAATTTGCAACCAAATGATCCTATGTCTTCTGAAAGCCATAATCTTGAAGTAATTATTTCCTTCTAGAAGATTTAAGTGTCTTCTAGTAGGGACTACAGGAGGGTGCTAGTAGCACATTCTTACAGTTTACATAGACCTTGCTACCAGATAATCCTCTACCTTCCAGAAGTCATAATCTTCAAGCAATTATTCACAATCAGAAGGTCTTAATGCCTTCCAAATGACCCTCTTCTTTCCAATAGCACTAAATTACACATAATTATTCTCTTTCGAAAGATTTGGGTGCCTTCTAGTTGGGACTGCTAGTGGGTGCTAGTTGCACTTCCTCATAGTTCAACTAGAATTTGCAACTGGATGACTCTCTATCTTCCAAAAGCCACAATCTTGAAGCAATTATTTCCTTCTAGAAGATTTAAGTGTCTTCTAGTAGGGACTACAGGAGGGTGCTAGTAGCACATTCTTACAGTTTACATAGACCTTGCTACCAGATAATCCTCTACCTCCCAGAAGTCATAATCTTCAAGCAATTATTCACAATCAGAAGGTCTTAATGCCTTCCAAATGACCCTCTTCTTTCCAATAGCACTAAATTACACATAATTATTCTCTTTCGAAAGATTTGGGTGCCTTCTAGTTGGGACTGCTAGTGGGTGCTAGTTCCACTTCCTCATAGTTCAACTAGAATTTGCAACTGGATGACTCTCTATCTTCTAAAAGCCACAATCTTGAAGCAATTATTCCCTTCTAGAAGGTATAAGTACCTTCCATTAGGGACTGTAAAAGGATGCTAGTAGCACATGCTCACAGTCTACTTAGACCTTGCTACCAATTGATCCTCTGCCTTCTGAAAGCCACAATCTTCAAGTAATTATTCACAATTGACAAGTCTTAATACCTTTTGAATAATCATTAGCCTTCTGGATGACCCTCTTCCTTCCGGTAGCATCAAATTACAAGTAACTGGTCCCTTTCGTTTAGCACTGCAGGAGGGTGCTAGTTACACTTCCTCACAATTTAGCTGGAATTTGTAATTGGATGATCATCTGCCTTCCAAAAGCCACAATCTTGGAGACATTATTTCTTTTTAGAGGGTCTGAGTGCCTTCTAGTAGGGACTGTAGGAGGGTGCTGCTAGCATGTCCTTGTAGTTTACCTAGACCTTGTTGTTGAGTGATCCTTTGCTTTCCAAAAGTCATAATCTCCAAGCAATTATTCACAACCAAAAGGTCTTAATGCTCTATAGATAATCTTTAGCCTTCTAGTTAACCCTCTTCATTCTAATAGCATCAAATTACAAGCAGTTGTTCCCTTTCGATAGGTTTGGATGCCTTCCAATTGGGACTGCTAGTCACACTTCCTCGTAGTTCAACTAGAGTTTGCAACCAGATGACTCTTTTCCTTCTAAAAGCCACAATCTTAGAGAAATTGTCTCCTTCTAGAAGATTTGAGTTCCTTCCAATTGTGCTTCTTCCTTCTCGATGAGCCTATGCTTTTAGTAGACTCAAATTCCAAGCAATTGATTCCTTCCAAAAGGTTTGGGTGCCTCTGGTTGGGACTACGAAAAACTACTAGCTACACTTCCTCATAGTTTGCATACTATTTGCAACTAGATGATCCTCTACCTTCTAGAAGCCATAATCTCAAAGCAATTATTTCCTTCTAGAAGGTTTGAATGCCTTTTAGTTGCAAGTATGAGTGGGTGCTAGTCGCATAGCCTCACAACTTACCTAGAACTTGCATGACTATGTGAATCGCATTCCCCTTACAACCTAAAATAGAAACTAGTAGAACATAGTTTGTTAAAGTGCAAGTCACATGTCTTTGCAGATTCTCTTAGCATGCTGCAAGAACATCTGTATCACATGTTGTTTTGAAACTATGTTGACATGCCACATGCATGGTTTCGTAACTCTGGAATGCACGTCCATGTGTCATGCATTTCACTTGCAACCTAAGAACTTTAAAATAGTATGTGAAGTTACAACTCACAATCATTTCACAGCCTAAAATAGAGACATGCTTAATACAATGCATTAAATTGCAACTTGCATGTTCTTACACTCTTAAAATAGTACATGCTACTATGATGGGCATGTCATCGTAGACTCTTCCTATGGGTTGCGAGAACTTGCATATCACAATTGATTTTAAAACTACAATAACATGCAAGACATAGTTTCACATCCCTTGAGTTTGATGCCATGCATTTTGCATGTTATCATAATATAGATGTGCAAGGACAGTGTGACATGCAAGTTAGAGAAAATCAATGAAAACTTTTAAATTTGAGATTGGAAAATAATATTTTATATCTTTCAATGTCAGATATTTATTTCGAGCATATTTTTGAAGCTTTTGTTTAATTATGAGTATCAGACTTATCTTAACATATGAGCCATAATTAAGGATGAGTTATGAGAGACCAAAAATGTTGTAATAATTAATAATTGAATATATATAGAATATCAAACAGCCCACCCAAAAAGAAAACATTAAGGACAATTTATTACAAATACTTTTACTAAAATGAAAAAGATATTCATTAGAACCAAAACACAACACAAATTCATTTACAAAATCATGGAAGAGATGCATTACAATACAATAGCATCAAAAAAATGGAATGCATCATGGATAATGACTATAATTAGATTTAGTTACATCACATAATACAACTAGATCATGTTCACTGTAGTTCTCATTCAGCATATGCAGCAAACACATGTTTCTCCAAAGTTGATGAACTTCAAGAGAACTTACAATTTCCCATATCATGGTTTTTTGATACACTAAAACATAATCAATAGTGAAATTCAACTCTTAAAAAGTACCAAGTGATGCATATAGATTATTGTATACATTCCACAATTATAACCATTTTCTTATTTTGAAAGATCTTTCAACTGTAATTAAATTTCATTTTATAGCTACTTTTTTTCTCTTTCCCTTGAGTTCCATGACACCACCATCAAATAAATAGTCAATAAAATTCAATATCAATCTTTTAACTACTGTAAGACATTGTGAAGAAGGCATTGAATCATAGGGCAAAATTTTATATGTTGGTACATTAACAACAACAAGAATCCAATGCCCATCAATGTCTAAAGGAAGACAGAAGAATGTGTATCTGGATTGTAAAAACTCATCCCAATACATTTTATCTTTAATCTCTTTAAAAAAATTTATTTCTACAAAATAATCATCAACTTCTTCTTCAACCAACATACCACTTTCAACATTTACGATATGTCTTTTACTACTTTTCTTTTATCTATGTCTCAATTGGTTTTTCTAAGACACATGTATCTTACTCTCAAAGAACTTCGCATAACATTAAAACATAGTGTTGAATATGAAATATTTTGAATTTTGAAATTCATGAGGACCATAGAGAGACTTTTGAAGTTTCTTCAAGTGCATGATGTCATTGTCCAATCATTCTTTCCACCTTTTTTCATATAAACTCCTAAAAGAGAATCCTTTAGCAACATATGGGACAAATGATGTCCTCACAAGCTCTTTATTATCAATCATACTAGAAATAAGCAATTGCATCACTCTATCATTTGCTACACAATCATCAATTGGTGTTTTCAAATCAACATTGGCATCAACTGCAAAATGGATAAATTAGATAATAAACTTATACTACAATTTACTATTATAGTTTCATACATATAATAAGACAATAGGGTGAGAAAAAAATCAAAAATTTAAATTTCTAAACATAACATATGCAACAACAATATCAAGTTCAATTACCTATTTCTTTTTGGAAATTCTTCATCTCATGGATTATTTGTTCTTTGTTGTGTTTAGCAAAAACAAATAATCTCCTAGCTACTTTGGGTGTTCTCATATCATTCAAATCTATTACACACATTGACATTAAGGACATTAAAAGAAAAGCTTCCAAAAATAATAAATATTTAATGAAATATAGAAAATGTACAACATCATACCATTGTTAGGGTCTTCTATGATATTACTTCTATTAGGGTGAATGTTTTTGGATACTAATGTGTTCCTTAGCATGCATATTTCAATATATAGTGCTACAATTTCATCACCCATTTTGTGATTTTGAACAATAAGCTTATTCATGTAACAATTTTCATGTCACAAAGTTCTCTATTTTTGTCTTAGTGCATTATTCTCTTGTAGCAACTGAGACTTGTCAGATTTCAGCTCCTCCACAATATTCCAAAATGTTGCATTACTTTCAAAATATTGACATAATGTCTCGATCACATATCTACACATTTGGTTTCAGAGAATATTTGTCATAACTACACATATCTTACATAGAACATTTATCATTTTCTTTCACATCAAATGAGGTTTCAAGCCACTCAAATAATGGTTCATTCTTAAAAATGCTATCAGGATCCAACTTCACTATATCCTGAAGTTGCATAGGGATAAACTGTATGTTATGTTTTTGTAATAATTTAATCACAATAATTGGAAAGCCAAGAGACTCTCTAATATCACAAAGCTACCATGCCCTTCCATGCCTCCTCATCTCAAATAGTATGGTCACTATGATATCAAAAGGAAGACCTTTACTGCATCTAATGCCCACATGAGTAAAATTGCATTATTAGAAATCTTTTCTTTGATTGCTTTTACTAGAAATAAAGCTCACTGCATAAATTTAGAGAGCAACAACAACTTTGAATAGAAATTTTGGTTTGCTATCTTTCTCATCAAATTTTTGGACATAGTGAATTAAGTGATTTTCACTTTTCTTCCACTTTGGTACCTTGATAGTTGGCTCATTGTTGTAAGAAACTTGTATGATATTTGCAATATCATTTATGTTGAAGGTAAAATTCTGACCTTATACAATGGTTTACAAAGTATTTACCCCATCTAAGATACTGTCAATCATAAAAATTATAAACAACATTTCTATCATAGCAGCCTTCCATTATCATCTAATTATAAATTCCATTTCTCTTTAATTTTTCAAAAACAATAGACATTTTTGACAACTCCAAAATACTTTCAACATTACATTCACAAACTAAGGAAATAGCTACAATTTCAGAAATTAAATAACATTTAGAATAACATAGCATAAACAAAATTGATGAACAAGTATATTAATATATTTTTGAAACAACTACAATTCAAAAAAGACAACTACTCACACGGAAGGTCCCTTTGGCTATTCTCTTTAGCTTTTACTACACTCATGATTGGATATAACTTTGACAACAACAATCGCTATGAAGGTAGATTTTTTACAAACAATTAGCCAATTATAGCTATGCTACATTAAAATTAACATTATTAGCACACATTAGCAATAATGTTACTAGATTGCAGGTAGTAGTTCACTTGTAGATGTACTACTAGAAAATTGTAGGGCACATTTTTCTTGCAATCAGAAACCAAGAACATAAAAATATAGTGCCACAAAATTATGCATCATAGTGTGGTCGTAGTTTTCAAATACAAATAAATCTCAACAAATAATGCAAGGTAAAGGTCTTTCATAATTGGAAATCGAGAAATAAAAAAATAGTGCCACCAAAGTATGCGTTGTAGTGTGGTTGCAATTTCCAATAAAGAAACGATGTGAGACACAGATTCACACATGCAAGGACCACTGCTCGAGCATAGTTGTAAAGTGATTGCACGTTAAAAATGTGAAAATGCAAAGAAAGTGCAAAAATGCAAGAGAGAGAAATGGAACACTACCCTAAATGGGGTTGAGCATAGTTAATACCAAAAGGGATGAGAAGGTACATGGGGTACAACAAGCATAGTGGAGAGCGTAGTCACAGTCTTGGGGATGTCTAGCTATGAAGACTAGCACTTACCAAGGTGTCTGTGCCTAATGGGTTGACTACCATGATGTATCATCGACTGCGATGCAATGCTATGGTGGGACTGCAGTGGGCCGTGGTATGCAACTCTGCCTCTCTTCAATTTATTGGTATGTCTTTACTCAATGCTCCAAATTTGCCAACATGCAAAATTTGCCAACCATTGATTTGCCAAAAATGCCCACCCCTAAAACATTGAGGGTGCATGGTATTTATAGGGTTAGGGTTAGCATGAAATGTAGCATGGTTGCCACGTGGTAGAGGGGATAGTTGAGACTACACTCTCCACTAAGGCTAGCGGGGTTAAGCATAGTTACAATTTTGGGCAAAAGAGGATGAAAGAGAGAGAAAGATCCCATCGACTACATTCGTCGTGGTGAGTTGATGCTAAGCTAAATGCCAGTGCTATGTTGTGGAGGCCTCTGGAGGCTATTTTGGTTGACTATGCTTAACTACGCTCTAGGCTAGTGGAGAGCATAGTCCCATACTTGGAAAATTTTTGAAGAAAGTATCATGTGCTAATTATACTCTCCACAGGAAGCTAACTACGCTCCTGACTAGGGTCGAGCGTAGTCTCAACACTTAGAAAAAATTTTCAGAAACTAACTTATGGCTTACTACACTCCTTAGTTGGTGGAGAGCATAGTCTCAACACTTAGAGAAAAATCTACTAAAAATGCACCTTCATGCTAACTATGCTCGACTATGCTCTAGGACAATGAAGAGCGTAGTCTCAACACTTAGAAAATTTTGCAATAGTTGGTTGTTGGCTTGACACTTAGAAAAATGTTGTAAGATTGGCCTTTGGTGTTGACTACGCTTTGCATGAGGCTAACAATGCTCTATGGTAGTGGAGAGCATAGTCTTAACACTTAGAAAATTTTGCGAAATGCTGACTATGCTCTCCATGAGACACTGACTACACTCTACGGTAGTGGAGAGCATAGTCTCAACACTTGGCCAAATTTGTAGAAAGTGGTCATGTGTTGACACTTAGGCAAATTTGTAGTTGAGATGTCGCAGTCCAAGTTTTGTGGTGTTTCATTGGCCCCTCTTTGTTGATGTATGAAGGAGTGGCTTGAGAGATGTCAACAAAGAACCAAAAAACACCATAGCAAGCCAGGCACTAACATTGCTCATCAGTACTAGATCAAATGTTATTGCACCATGCTCAAGAGTATTGTTGGTAGCGGTATGTTGGGAGTAACAGGTGTAGGTCGGAGTGAAAGGTGTAAGCAATGTGCTAGGGGAAAGGAAAGATAGAGTGCAAATAGGATGTTCTGATGCAAGATGTGGAGTCAACATGACTGACAGTGACCATGGCACCAAGGTGGCTAGCCCTTGAAAATGTTGACCTCTTGTCAAAGTGCTCATGAGAGAGTCAAGATATAGGTTCAAGGCTGGACTGGTTGTGAAATTGCAGTGCTTTTGATTTTCTTAAGGACATGCTTTTCCCCATTTTCTCTATTTATTTTCATTTTTTTATTTTTCTTTTATTTTTCCTTTTTTGCTTTGCTGCTACTTTTTGCGGTGAGCCTGCTTGGGGCTCTACACATACTAAATGCTAACTACAAGATGTTTTCCATCAAGTGGACTGTGTGCCATAAGATGGGGTTTGTCTTGATGCTTGCGAAATCACATCATGGCTGTAGGATAGGTGTTTCCTCCCTAGGATGACTTTTGTTACATCTGCCTAGGCTTTGACTAGCCAATAGAGGCTCCCCATGGGACAACTTGTATTACATCTACCTTGGGTTCTATGGTTTGTGATGCGATATGCAAAGAGGATGTCATGTGGTCATGGCTTGTGAGTGTCAAAGAGGTTTGCAATCTTGGCTATGCCAGGGAAGGCAAGGGTATCAGGATGTGGGAGTGGATGTTCATAGGCTATAACAGGATGAGGGGGATGTGCACTCTTATGAGGCTTAGCTAGTCTAATCATGCACATTTGAGCACTATGGTGACTTGCCACTATGATGAGATGCATCTTTGCATGATGACCAAGGGCTTCATCCTACAAACATAACTCTAAGAAGATAAGAAAACTAGAAAGCATGAAATGCAAATCAAATGCAGAAGGCAAAGATGCTACAAATGCTCCAAACGTTGCACCGGTTGCAAGTGTTCAAAAAAGCCAATATGCCAACCCACGTAATGTATAAAGGGGGTAAGGCTAATGCTCACTTGCTCACTTGCAGGAGGGTAGAAAGATACATTGGTGATGAATTGCAAACCTAATTTAAGGTCCTAGTATATCATGGCTTTGCTAGTTTAGGATCCTAGCAAACTGTAAACCTAGTTTAAGGTCATAGCAAACCGTGCTATGCTAGTTTATAGTTATAGCAGACTATTGTGTGCTAGTTTAATGTCATAGTGGAAGGATGATGTACTAGTTTTAGCATCGTGGCAAACAAATGTTGTGCTAGTTTATAATCATAGTGAACTATTGTGCTAGTTTTAGCATCATGGTGGATGAATGTTGTGCTAGTTTATAGTCATAACGGACTGTTGTGCCAATTCTAGCATTATGGTGGACAACTTGTGCTAGTTTATAGTTATAGCAAACTACTATGCCAATTTTAGCTTCATGGCTGACAAGTCCGTACCTTGCTTTGGTGATGTGCAGCACTGCATGCTAAATGTAGTATGGCTTTAAGTATGGCATATGATGATTGTATGACATTGGTAATGAGTATGCGAGTCTAGGCCATTGTGAGTCATAACAAGTCTATTGTTAGTTTGGAGCCTCGATGGGCCCCATGCTAGTTTAAGGCCATTTCGAATTGATGCTAATTTTTGGCCATTTTAGGCCGCGGTAGCAGTTTAAGGCTGTTCTAAGCCATAGTGGTAGTTTAATGCCATTCCAGGTCCTAGCAGTAGTTTAAGGCCATTTCGAGCACTTGCATTACCAGTTTAAAGCCCTGGCGAGCCATGGCATTGCTAGTTTAAGGCCATGGCAGGTCGTGCATGCTAGTTAAAGGCCATGGGCAGGGCATGGTGATAGAAATGAAGGTGATAGTTTAAGGCCATTTTAGGCTATGTGTTGCTAGTTTAAGGCCTTGGTGGGCCACAGTGATAGTTGTAGGTTGTTTCGAGCCATTATAGTAGTTTAAGGCCATTTTGGACCCCACATATTACTAGTTTAAGGCCATTCTAGGCAATAGTGGTTGCTACCTCTCTTTTTGTGATTTTGGATTTTATGATTTTTTATGCATTTTGATGTTTTTTTACTAAAGGTTGCATTGAGTGAATGTGTAAGCTAAGTGGATAAATGCATAAACAAAGTAAAAAAATGCATACACCAAGTGAAATGATGTGTAATCTAAGCAAGCAAGCTAAATGTAAATGCGTAAACAAATGCAATGTAAGAAAAAGTCAAAAATGCATGGCATGTAGTAGCAAAGGGTAGGTAGGCACCTAGCCCGTTTTGGGCTAAGGGGGTACCTTGATCACTCAATTGCTTCCTAATTTGGTGTGGATTAGGGGGTGATTTCACCCATAAAGCATCCTCTAGGAGGTTGTTGGCTTCCACCATTCATTTGGGTGTATTAGCCTTATGCGTTACATTATCTGGCATAGGTGTATCATCAAGGAACTCCACATCTGATCCTTGCTCCATTTCAGTGTTATGGATGGTCAAAGGGATGGAATTATCACCATGGATGATAACTTCACCAACTCTGTATGGAAGGTGGAGCTCCTAGTGAATCAGAGGGGAGACAACTTGTAACTAGGCTAGCTAGGGCCTACCTAATATCAAGTTAGAGCTCAACATTTTTTCTATGATGATGAATTTGGCAATGGTGGGAAACTACTCCCCTACTGCGTAGGCTATGGTTATCGTGCCCCTAATAGTGACATGTGATCTATTGAAGGATTTTAGACACATGATTTTGGTTGGCTTGATTTGTTTTGTGAGGCCCAGCTTCTTGATGACAATGTATGGTATCACGTTTGTTGCTTCTCCATCATCAACGTGCACCCTGCAGATCTTGCATTGCCAAATTAAGGTTGACCTTGATTACATCATTATGAAATGCTAAGGATGTTGGACCTGATTCCTGTGGCACCAAGGGAAACATCACTGCATGGATGCCATTCTCATTTGTAGGGATGTCCTTTGTAACAAAAATGGAGGCCAACATTCACGCTAGTGGGCAGCAGAAAATAAACGCAGCCTTACGGCTATCGGCCTCTAGAAGCCCAGGATAATGCCAGAAAATGCGACCAAAGAGTTGGAATTCTCGTGAAACGTGCACGTTTTACACTTCGCAAACGTAATAAGGTAATCCCCGTGAATCGAAAATCCCAATTTCCAAATCGGTACCCTCCACGACAAATAAATTATTATTGCAAAACTAAAGCCACAGTATCTTCAACGGCCTCGAGATTTTCTTTTAAATAATACAACTTGTCCAAGGCATTCGGCCACGCGCTAGCAAAGTCGCGATAAGTCTGCACCGACCTGTAGCTTCAACGTCGTATGTCTCAGTCTGTCGTTTTGTGCTTGTACAACAAAGAAAAATCAAACGCAGTGTAGTGCTCACTGTCTGTTACTACTGTAGAAGTGATAGAGCCATTAATGTAGTATAGGATATTCACCGGGGCAATGCCCAGAATTTCAGCAGCAAAATAACTCAAGATTGAGCCTTGAGTTATGCTGGGAAGGACTATGCTGGTTAAGAGTATTTATACACGATTTTGGGACCTAGGAATGTGCGGATGTAGATGCAGTTTATGAAAGCTTTTGGGGTTGGGAACATTGTGGGGATGCAACGAGGTCTTAAGGGCCGGAAAAAAGAATAGTTTTGTTAAAATCTTCAAATTAGGATATTGGAAAGGATAAATAAATTCGTTGTTCTTTGAGCTATTTTGAAAATTTGTATGGTAATCTTTATAAGAAAGCATTTAGGAAGTGTTTTAGAGCAAAGCCAAAATTTGTATTTCTTACCCAACCTCAAGTGCAATCTAAATAACCACACATACTAGACATCCTACCTGCGTTTCCGAACTCTTAAGACACTACCGACTTGAAATTTGGATTTACACTTACTTGTCAAGCATTTTTTAATTGCCGGCTTTCCTTAAAAAAGTTTAACTATTTTACAGCTTTATAAGGTAAACTAAATTATTTTTAAGGTTTTTACTGTAGTTAAGCACCCTTTGGGTTTCCATTGACATGATAAATATGGTAATAAAAACAATAAATGCTAGTAGTTTTGAGAAGGTCGGGTTATATACTATATGTAGTAATACCATATATTTAACGTTTTCCAAACATTTATAAAAGTTGTGAAAGACGGGAAAGGAGAAGTTGCGGAAACAAACCTAAAATATGGTTAAATTCTCTAAAAATCAACCGTAAAATTCCAGCCTGCTGGGTATGTCCGAAAGGAGGAAATTTTCGCAGAAACGCCTCCCTGTGTATACTATCATTTAGTTTCGGTTTGTTTTCTTAAATTCTGCAAAACGTACAGTGTTGGCCAAGTGTATATACAATCATTTCATGTGGGTAAAAAACTTAATTTTGTTCTCTAAGGTAACATGCACATGCGGTGCGATGGACAGTAACCTTGCAAAGTAACAGTGAAAAGGGCACAAATTTACCACGGAACCAAACCCGTATATTTTAATCATTTTAAACATTTTTTGCAATCAGACTCCAAATACGTACATAAGAACATGCCAAGCAGACTCTAAATACGTACCTAAGAACATGTGCGAGCATCTACCGGACGGTTTCCGGCAAAGGACCCGTGACAGAGGGCTAATCTTCGAATCATGGGCGCCGCAGGTGGCGCTTTTAGAGCACCCTGCAGTGGGCGGCTTCCTCACACATGGTGGCTGGAATTCGAGCCTGGAGGCGCTGTGGTGTAGCCCCTTGCAGCAGAACAGAATTTGAATGCAGTTATCCTGGAGCGCCACATGTGCGTGGGTCTGCATGTGGGCTCGAGCCACGCTCACGCCGACGGGGCCGTTGTGCCAGCGGAGGATGTGCTAAGGGCCGTGGCGGAGCTCATGTGTGCGGACGCGGGCTCGGGCTGTGTCTCGGGTTCAGGCCGTGGCGCGCACATGAGGGAGCGCATACGCGGCCTCTGCCATGCTGCCTGGCAGGTCATCCTACGAGGCGCTTGCTATCGTGGCGTCCACGTGGAATTCTAAAATGCCGACGTCATAATATGCGCACCCCTCCGCCAATGGCACCGCGCCACCTGTACCTATCGTCTACTAACCCTTGCTGACGTGGTGGAATTTGTACTCCATGTGTCGTGTGTGATTACGATTTTGGCTCGGCAGATATATTAATGATTTTCACTTCAAAATACAGAACACTTTTTATCGATTTTTCTGTTATTAAAAAAAAACTTTGTTATTAATAATGGTGATCAATAGGAAAGTTCGCTCGCAAAATTGATATTGATTTCTTTCTAAAAATAAGGTTTCTCATAAAAGTGATGCCGACTCAACTCGAGTTAACAAAATTTCGAAATCAATGATAAATCAGTGATCTATGACCGAGTTAAAATATTATATCAATAATTTCTCCAACCGGTAAGTTTATGTTTCTTAAAAGCCGAAACTAAACCAAGTTCCTTGGAGCACGAAATCCGAACTTTTAGAAACTATCCATATCAACACTTTCAAAGTTGGTGGCAACAACAACGTTGTCAGAACTGTGCGCTGATATAAAAGAAAATATTCACAGCCATAAAAGAATCAGTTTTAAAAGTTCAAATACGTGTGTTTGCAATGCTTGGATTTAATAATTGTCAATAAAAACTGTTGCTATTCATGTAGTAAGGGTGCTCTAATTTATTATAAGAGTGTCGTGCCAACCTCTACTTTTAACTATACAATACGAATAGATGCAAAGTATACAATTATGTGATCATAAGGGTAAGGGAAGTCACCATTAAATTTATAGTTTTACTTGCGAGATATGAGTGTCTTGATCACTACACTACACTCTTAGATGTAAAAAAATTTGCAAATTTGATGTAAAAAAATTTGCAACTAGTGCAAAGGAGATTGTTTAATTGCTCTTATTATTACATGAAATTTTGAATAAGATTGTATTAGACAAAGATCTTAAGTTTACATATAGGTTTTAACCATCTTTTATCTTTTCAAAAAAGTCTAGTTCTATGCTGAAATTTTTTTGGGCTCACTCCCTCAATGCCAATGCCTCTAATTTGAATTCAACTCAGCAACTATGTGTTGATGCGTAAATTTTGGACACACCAACACCCCAAAAAAACTTGTTTAAGGATACTATTGCCTAGTGTGCTTCCCGTACGATACAGAAACCCAACAATAGTCCTAGCTAGAGAGGGCCATGTGGCATTCCAAAAAAGTAAATTAAACTGAAAAGTTGAGAGAATTTAAATTGAATAAGTATCTTGAATTTCAAAACTTAATGAAAATACAGTAAGTAACTAATAAATTTTAAACTTTTCCTGGTCTCTTGCTGTTGCCACCAATTTGACGCTGTTAGAATGTGCCCACTGTTAGAAAACCTGACCATCATCAAAATGTGCGTTTGTGTCGTTGCAACCTCACTCCACTACATGACGCTATTAGAGGAAAGAGAGATCCTACCATTCCTCTTGCCACATGCGCTGCTATGGTAAAGAGTGTGTGTGATCAACCTTGCTATGGCAACATCCTGCTACCCCTCATCCTTTGCTACTGCGGTTA
>MNCI01011934.1:17464-32240 GCA_015680685.1 Gnetum montanum | reverse complement strand
AAACTTATAGGACTTTTTAATTTTCTTGGTATTCGAACTTATTTAAACATGTCCTTGTGTCTAGCATGAGTACTGTTGGCATCAACACTTAGCCCTCAAATTAGAAATTGCATGCAAGTGTAAGGAATAGCAAAACCACAAAAATTTTAAAAGGAGATGCAAAAGATACAGAATTGAAAAGCTCACAAAGCAAACAAATTGAAATTTAAAAGTAAACTTTATTGATTTAAACATGATTAAAAAAACCATATAATCAAGAGAGAACTAAACATGGGCCACCCTTATCGCACCATCTTATTTAACCAAGCTCAAAACATATATTGTTTATAAATCATAACTTTAACTACATACATACATACATATAATTAAAGTATATAATTAAGATCGCATTCCTAATCTTCTCACAAGGTAAAAGTCAAAAATTATGTACACTACTTTGAGCATAAGACTTATGCCAACCATAATGAAGAGGACAAACTTATTTTAGATCATAGCTAGCCACAACTTTTGGATTTTTCCTCGGGACTCTGTTTTTTTCTTCTTTTGAATTTTGGGAAAATAAGTTGAAAAAGTGGAATGGAGGCTAAGGTGAGGATTGCTGCTGAACCCCATCACACTCAAGAACTTATTACACTGCTAATGAACATGGTTCTAATTCTTTTTCTTTTGTTTTTTTGTTTTTTAAGAAAACTTTGCTCATTGTTTACTTCATTCTTTAGGTAAGAATTCCAACATGAGTTTAGCTAAGTAGCTGCACTACCAAAGAACACGGTCCTTTCAGAACTTTTCCCATGGTGCAATTTAACCCTTGTGTATGTGCCTTTTAATTACTATCTAGATGGCATCATAGCATGTCTCCTAGGTGGCTAAGGGTTCTCAAGTGAAGATGAACACATTTCATCCTATTGCTTACAAGATAGCCATGGATCATCACACTTGAGGATTGGGGCTTATGAGAGGGAAAATGACATTTTCCAAGGTTACCTAGTGATTGTGGCTAACCATTTTCCAACATCACATATCCTACACTTACATGATCATGATGATAACATGATAAGTTAGCATAAATCCTGTTCTTCATAATCCAACATAACTAACAAAACTAAAACCTTAAAATAGACTGGGAAGAATCGTAGCATTATTGAAATATATCATATAAAGAAGGTTATAGTACTAGCATATATTATATAAAGAATTATACTTGCATTATTTTCCAATGGTGTTATGATGACCCAATGCCTAGTGATGAAGTGCATTTGTTCATCTACTCTGATGTTGGAGCTACGATATCAAGTATCCGACATTGGGGTTTTGATGCAACATCAAGGGAATATACTCTAGCCTATAAATATAGCACCTGGGCTCCCGATTTGGCAATTAGTTTTTAGTTTTTATTTTTCAATCAAAGTAGCAAAGCTCTTACAGTTTATTTTCTCCAAAGTTAGAATATTTTCTGAGTGCCTACAGAAGGAGTCTAAGTGTGTACAGTTCTTTGTTCGAACACTGATGTACCTGAGCGTAGTAGTGTGACAAAAATAAAATGAACTCTTTTGACAATCCTTGCAGCACTGAGAATAGATTAATGTTTGTTTTAGTGCACTTTACTTTAATGCATTTGCATTAAGTAATTACTTTCCAACAGTTAATGAACACAAGCATGACCACTTTGAACATACATATAGTACTTGGTAACCTAGCAATGCTTAACATTTGGTAGCCCAATAGCACTATATGTGTTCAGGATGTGTCCAAGAAAGTGGGATGGTTACTTGTGTTAGGCTAGTTAGACTGTAAATGAACTAGATCTTAAATTACTCTACCTTTCATTCTTCTTGTAGGTGACTAAACTCACAAAACATAAAATAACAAAAATCATGTACCTCATTTACACTTAAATCATGCCCTTGAGCCTCACAAGTGTATTTGGGAAGACAATGAATGTTCTCAACACCCATTTCACTTCCTAAAAGAACCAGTGTATTAGAGAACTATAGATCCATGGAATTCAACCTGATCATGTGTAAATTCCTTAGTGATTCGTATGGTTGGGAGTAGGGGTACTTCACTACTCATTATTAGCGTCATTGCCGGGGCCCTTTTTGTTGTTTCATGCACTAGCTAGAATTTAGTGAAAATTATTTAAATCATCGGAATGAACCTTAGAGTCACATCACATCTTAAGATTACTACAACAAACTTTTAAAGCACACTATGTTTCTATCATCTAATTGAAATGTCTTCTTCTCATAGGAGTACTTCTCCACCCAAGTCTAATGGAGCTCATTAGCTGGCACCTCAACAATATTAAATGGTATATGCTCATCTTGATGAGTATATACCCAATTTCACTTTCATCCTACATTAGGATGAATAGCTACGGTGGCGTGACATGGAGGGCAACATTGTGTTGTTGCCCGATCGATCTATTCTTATAATGCTTACCAAGCACTTATTCGTCTAGGTCTTCAGGAACATCATGCTGATTATGTTGTGCAAGACTATGATGCCACAAATTATTGTCCCACTAAAGCACAACATCTCCAAGATAGCCAGTTAGAGTAATGTTACAAATTCACGAAGGGAAAAGGATTTAATGATTCTCCATTCTTGATGTACCAAAATGATAGTGGGGAACTCTTCTCTAGGGGTTTTCCATTCAATGAGATTCCTCTCTTTGACTTTGGTGACAAAGGTCAAAACCAGAACTTGCAATCCACAATTCACAATCCTAGTTCTGGTAAGAATGGATCCAATGGCAAAGAAGGATCTAAAGAGGTAAATTAAGGTAAGGATGCAGACAAGAAATAAGATCATGATCGTGGTCATGATTGCCGAAGAGGTGGTAGTAGGCACCATGATGCTGTTAGTCCTCCTTCCTCTTCCCCTTCATCATCATCTTCTTCTTTTTCTTCTAGCTCTGATCACAATTGTAAGAGGCAAGATTGTGATGGAGGTGACCAAAATAACCGATGGGATAGAAATGATCGAAATGACCGTCGAGAAAGGCAAGATCAAGGGCATGGACATTTAAGAGCAGCACATCACCATGAATGAAGGGGTCGTAGAGGGCATCGTAGGCACCATAATCAAGGTCTCGATGAGCCTTTGCTTGGTACCTGAAGTATGCTCAATGTCATAGAGGCAATATGAATTCCAACAATGCATGTGAAGGATAGTCAAATCAAAAAGCTAGACATGAATAATATTCCTCAATTTGAAAGGGGATATAACTCTGATCCATGAAACCATCTCCAAGCTTTTCAAGATGCATGTGCCTTGCAAAACATAGAGAATGAATGGTAGAAACTTAGGTTGTTCCCCAAGACACTCATCAAAGAAGCAGAGAACTAGTACCAATTCCTAAAGCTGAAATCTATCAGATGATGGAGTACTATGGTTGAGTTGTTCAATGATAAATATCAAGCGTACTCCAGAGTGTCCAACTTGATAAGGAAAATCCAAGGATGAAAACAAGGAACACATGAACCCTTGGATGCTGCCATTGGTCGATACTATTCCTTAATGCATAAATGTCCTAGCCATGATTATGCTCAACTATATCAACTTTGCCACATTGTAGATGAGCTTTGATTAGAAATGAGGAGAACCCTTAGTGTCTATACCTAGAGGTAACTGTTAGAATTAAGCACCCGTCAAATATAGAGATTAATCAAGCAAGTAGCTAAAGAGGATGGTGAATTAAGAAAAAGAGAAAGTGTAAAAGACTGTAGCCATGATGCTTCCATTCGCAAAAGGGAGGTTCAATTCTATGATAGTGAGGATGAATCCACATCTGATGAGATGGTGAATAGGAAAACCTTGCCACTCCAAAAATTTCAATATGAAATTATGGCCAAGGTTAATCAGTTATGGGACTCTATAGATAGCAAATTCCAAGATGTTCTAAAAATTGCTAAAGAGTCTAAAGAACAAAATAGTGATCGCAAGTGCAGGAGGTGTAAAGAAGTTAAATGTGCCTATCACAAAGGTAAGGGCAAGATTGTTGTAGTAGAAGAGGTGGAAAAAATAAAATTAGATGATGATGGTGGGTGAAACATCTACCAATATGTACATCCTAAGGGATGCTTTCCCATTGTGTCACACTTACAGGAGTCTGGGGTGTATGCTTTGAATCCACGACTAACACAAAGGAAAACATCTAGAAGATTACCTTATCCTCAAGGTAATTTCAGGAAATTCCACCAACAATAGTAATATTATCCAAGTGGAGCTCCACCACAATCATATGAGTAGTATCAACTATCGTAGCAACCACAATCATGGGCGTTAGCACCGCCAAGGCACCAATAACCTTATTGATAGCTTGATCCGTATGATTACTATGTTCAACAACCCCTATCTCCATGTGGCTCGTCGAGTCACATCTCTACTTTCCAACCTCACTACCACCCTTTTGATTATTATCAAACTCATTCTCCACATGAAAGAAATGATACCACCTCTTATCCTTATCCTCCTCCTGTCCCTGCACATGTTCCTCCTCCACCTGCATAGCTACCACATACTTCACCTATGCAGGGTGAATTACTAGCTCAACTGCAACAACGTAATGCTACTAGGGTTATTAATCTAGAATCGAATCATCAGCTACATGGGTCAAATACTTGATCAAAGAAAAGACCTTTTTTTCGACCTTGCAGTCCTCCTCTGCTTTCACATACACCTGTAATTGACAATCCTATCCTACATCTTCCTTTATGTCAAATTCCTTTGAGTCCCCTTCAAACCAAAGTCTACCTAGGATCCATACCATCATGCTTACTCATACTATATTTGATTGGATCCATGTTGAAATCCTTCCTAAGAAATTAGCCAATCTTGGAAGTCCTCTGATTTATTTGCAGATTGCTGAAAATGAATCATGCAAGGCTCTTCTTGATTCAGGTTCTGGTGTCAATTTAATTTCTCATGAGATGTACATTGCATGGAACCTGTCTCCTCTCAAGAAGAGCAACATAAGATTAGAATTGGTAGACTAGTCCATCATTTTTTCCTTGGGACTAGTAGAAGACATTATGATCACTGTCTGTAGGTGGCCTTATCCTGTTGATTTCTTGGTGATCAAAGTGGAGAACTGCAAAGGGGATTTCCCAATCATCATGGGAAGGGCATGGCTTAACACTATTGATGCTAGAATGGGTATCAAAGATCTTTCCCTAGAAATTACTAAAGAAAATACATTTAGAAATATCAAGAAGAAGAGAGCTCCATGCATCACGTATAGTGATATAGGGTGTAATTGTGTGCAAAAACTTTGAGCCATAAACCAAGCATCTATCTCTACATGTAAGCAGTATGCATCAGAAGTAGAAATCCAAAGGTTTCGATACACAACAACCACAAAATAGGAGGATACCTAGTGGCTAACCACTGATTCTGAGAGTAGCACACTTTGCATGGAACTGACTGAGAGCCTAACATGCACATATGTCATGAGCATGGATGAACTCGAGCAAGCTCATCACCAACTCTCTGATGATACAAATGATGATACTCATTGGGGAGAGTTGGAGATTCCTAAAAACTTCAAGAAAGAGCCCCTTGAACTGAAAATGCTACTAACTGAAATTGAATATGTGTCCTTAAAAAATAGGAAGCCAGTCATAATCAATGCAAATATTGCTTTAGAGCACAAAAAGATGCTATTGAAGATAGTTGAAAAATGGTCAACAAATTTTGCTTAGTCATATAACTCATAGGGATTGGTTTTAGGATATGCCAACATCACATCTACACTAATCTAACCATGAAGCCAAAAAGATAGCCATAGAGTTAATTGAACCTCAAATTAAAGCAATTGTCAAAGAGGAAATCGAGCAACTCTTCAAGGTAGGGTTCATTTATTCCATTGTGGATAGTGAGTGGGTTAATCCACTTGTAATTATGCCAAAGAAAGGATGCAAGTGGTGAGTCTACATCAATTTTAGGTTGTTGAATATGGAAACATTCAAAGATCATTTTTCATTGTCATTTGTTGATCTGGTGCTCCACAAAATATTCGAGCATTACTACTATAGCTTCCGAGATGGTTATAATAGCTATAACCCAATTCAAATTACACTAGAAGACCAAGTAAAGACAACATTCATAAGTCCTTAGGGGAATTTTGCATATTGCAAGATGTCATTTGATCTATGCAATGCTCCTGCTACATTCCAATGCTTAGTTCTGAGCATTTTTCAATAGTAGATTGGTAGTGGTGTGGAAGTCTTCATGGATGACTTTTCCACTTATGGAGCTACATTTGAACAAGCCCTAGACTACCTTGAGAAAGTGCTTAAACAATGTGTTAAAACCAAATTGCTGCTTAATTGGCAAAAAATGTCACTTAATGGTCCAGGAGGGCTTTATATTAGGGCATAGAATATCACAAGGAGGAATTGAGGTAGACCCTAAAAAGATAAGGGTCATCCAAGGAATAACTTGTCAACCAAAAACTATCAAAGATGTTCAATCATTCCTTGGACATACTGGCTACTACCAGTGATTCATAGAGAATTTCTCTAAGATAGCAAAACCATTGGTGAAGCTAACAAAGAGAGATGCTCCTTTTGTTTAGACTATGGAATGTGAAAAAGCATTCCAATAGCTGAAAGAGAGACTTGTAGAAACTCCAATCCAACAAGAACTTGACTAGTCCAAACCATTCCATATCATGATGGATGCATCAAATTATGCCTTGGGAGCCATGCTTATAGAGTTATATGATAAGAAACATCCATATTACATCCACTACACTAGTTGAAGCATTGTGGATGCACAACTAAACTACACCAATACAGAAAAAGAACTGATGGCAGTGGTGTTTGCTCTAGAAAAGTTTAGGCATTATGTGCTTGGATACAAGGTGTTTGTGCACATGGACCACAGTGCCATCTACTTTCTGATGAACAAGACAATGGTGAGCTCTCATGTCATATAGTGGTTGGTGATCTTGTAGGAATTTGATCTTACGATGGTAGATCTAAAGGGCACTAAGAATGTGGTCACTGATCACTTGTCTCGGTTGCAATGGGATGAAAAAGAGGAAGAAGATCCACTATCTGATATGTTTCCTGATGAACTCCTCTTTGCTGGGGCTGTAACTTAACAATTTCCCAATGAGCCTAAATGCTATGATGACATTCTTACCTACTCACTTAGGAGATGCCACAAGGATTAGAGCACTAGAAGAAATAGTAGTTTCTTCACTAATTAAAACACTTCATGGAGATCAATGCACACCTCTACAAGATGTACATTAATGGCCTAGTTCGTTGGTGTGTCTCTAATGCCAATCAACTATGCATTCTTCAAGATGTTCATGAAGGTTCTTGTGGAGGCCACTATGTTGGGAGATGTATGACCATTAAAATCTTGATGGTAGGGTACTACTGGCTAATAATCTCCAGGGATGCTCATCATTACATCTGATCTTTTGAATGATGCCAATGAGATGGTGAAATGACTGCTCGAATGGAGGGACCTCAACAATGAATTCAATCACTAGAACCCTTCGAAATTTGGGGCAATGATTTCATGGGTCCCATCATGCCCATGTCAAATGGAAAGGTGTACATCATAGTCATTGTTGACTATTATACAAAATGGGCAAAAGTAGCAGCCATCATCGACTATACATCTTCTACTGCTACTAGGTTTATACAAAAAAATGTTGTAAATAGGTTTGGTATGCGACGTGCATTAATTTTTGATCATAAAACTCAGTTTATAGGCACTACTTTTCAAAAGCTCATGCAATGCTTGGGGGTTGAACATAAACTCACAACACCCTACCACTCCCAAGCTAATGGTCAAGCTAAGGTTACCAATAGGGAAATCATAAAGATATTAACAAAAACTATTAGCAAGTATAGGAAAGACTGGATCACAAAACTCAATGATGCCCTTTGGGCCTACCGCTTAACATGGAAACTTCCTATACGCTACTGTCCTTATGAGCTTGTGTATAGAAAATTACCAACACTTCCTATTCAATTCAAGCTCCATACACTTTCAACAACTTGTGATCTCGACCTTGACTTGAGTTTAGCCCAAAAAGAAAGACTAATGAATCTCAACCTACTAGATAAAAATCAATTGGTAGCCCTATCATCTAATGAGTTACACAAGGCTTATAACAAAAAGTGTCATGACCTAAAAATCAAAAAAGTCAATTTTCAATTGAGAGATAAGGTTCTCTGCCAGAACCCCACACATGTACCTCAACAAATTAAGTTTCAAACATTATGGAAAGGACCTTACATCATTTACAAGAATTTTCTTTTTGGGGCCATGATGATCTACAAACCTGAAAGCCCAAACAAGAAATAGTTGGTCAACATCCAACAAATTAAACCTTTCCACGAGCATAAGTCAGAAAATACAACAAATGCCTCATTAGATGGACAACCATGCTCTATATTTCGAATCTTCTCCTTTCAACTTAGTCATGGGGGAGATGGGCAGCCATGCTAACCATATAAGTTGCTCTTCAATTTTTCAATTTTTTTGTTTTACACATTTTTTGTTTTACAACTTTTTATGTTACACATTTCTTATTTTACATCTTCTTATTTTCTAATTTTTGTTTTACACCATCGTTAGTACATTTGCTATTTTTTTAAATATTTTACATTTTCTTTTATATTTTATTTTAGTTTTGATGTGATTTTCTAACATTTTGTTAATAAGTGCCAAGTACCTTAGTAATGCGTTGCTTGATAGTAGTATGTACTATTTTTGTTATTTGATTGTTGGTGTTTGGTTTTTGGCTTTGAATTTCATTACAGATAATTGGGACATGGTTTCTTTTTTATGCAATAGGCAGTGAGTCCACAACATCCACCCATCCATAAACTCTATGATTTTCCTTGTTTTGGAAATATGTAGTCCCTTTTTCATTAACAAAACTTTAATAAATTTATGACTTTAATAGTTTCTAGAATTGGAAAGGATTCAAAAGTTTGAATAGGGTGTGGCTTCAAGGGAATTGATGTTCTTTGTGCTTTTTTGTTTGCTTGGGTGCATGGGTGTTTTCATGGATTTCTTATTGTTCTGTGTTAACTAATAAAAGTAGTTGAATAAGTTCTTACATGGTGTGGTTCTCATCAAAGAAAAAAAACAAATGATGATAATTCAAAGCACACCCCTTGGACAAAATAAATGCATACATCTTTGCATGGTGTGGTTCTCATCAGAAGAAAAAAAACACAATGATGAGAATTCAAAGCATGCCCCTTAGATAAAATAAATGCATGTGTCTTTACATAGTGTGGTTAAAAAATGAAAATGATGGGAATTCAAAGCACACCCCTTAGACAAAATAAACGGGCTACAAGCACTGGTTATGTGACTAGTCCCCTTTAACTAAGGCCCTTCTTCACTCTCTACTTCTCTTTTCTTCTCTAATAAGGAATGATGGTTGTTCTATGGAAGCACTCTTGTGTCTCAGGGGATGGACTAGTCTTAGAATGATGATGCAAAGTCATTGAATGTGGTTGGTTTTGGTCTGGACTAAGGATGGATCCTATTAAGTCATTTAACCATAAAATCCACAAGGGACTTCATGTGACCTTCATTAGGAACTTCATTCAACTCTCTCTCATCCATTAATGCTTTCCATGTCTCAACTCACTCTCGATTTCATGTTCTAGCTCAATGTTGTAATTTGATGTGTCGAAATTCTTAGTTTCTTCTAGGTTTTGTACTTAACCTTCTAATACCATTAATCATCCATAAAGCCCATGAACTCTCTGGTTTGAAGTTATGTAAGGTCTTAAAAGGCCTATGCCTACTTCAGGAAGGATCCACTTGCATATCTTTTGATTGGGTGAGTTAAGTACTTTACCCTTAAACACTATTACAATCAAATTCTTTTTATTTACCCCATCAATGACATCTAATTGTGCACATCTTTACAACATTTTTTAGTAAATTTTCCTTTCTATTATTGTGAATTCTTACACCCTCTTTGAATATTTTTGTGTGTTAAAATTTTTCAAATTTAATGAACCACTTATCTATTTTACCCTATTTGTTAGCCTTCCTACCAACAACACTCAAGGAATAAATCTACCACAATCATAACCTAGCTGAGCGTAACCACTAATAAGAAAAGGTAATTAACAACTATGTGTTACACATTGCATACTAATTCATGATTCTGTTGTGATTGTAGTGGGAAGCATGGACTAGAAGTGGGACTATCTTCACCAAGGATGATGTAGTAGTACCACATGACAAGGACTATTCATGATCGTTGGATCTTCTCCCTTACTCTTTAGCTGCTAAGAGGTGTTAGATGTTAGTGTTATCCAAGGTGTTCCCTTCTCTTATCATGAACACCCAATTTTGTAAAAAAGTTATATCTCCGTACACTTGGGCACTCAAAGTCTGTTATTTCATTTGAGTCAATTTTTATGTCAATTAATAATTCCATATGATGAGTGACGAGGTACCCATACACCCAACCATACGAATACGAGCGTTTCATGCATGATCCAGTCAAACTCCGCAGACGGGCTAGTTGTGGTATCTAGATAGTTACTCGTTGATCACAGTTTGCTGTCTTCCCACCTAGACTAGTATTTGCTTTATCACGTATAGTTTAGTTTAGAGTGAGGTGTATGATGTGTTCCTAAACTAATGCTACTCCTGAAGGCAATGGAAGATACTCTTAGCTAAGCTAGGAGGAAAAGGGAGAGAGAGTTAAGCTAAGAGGAGATAGGGGAAGAGAATCTAAGCTAGCCTAAGTGCGATGAGCATCCATTCCTTAATCATCCATACACATCTCAGGCCTTGTGCATGACTACCACTGGGATTACCAAGCACATGGCCCAAGTACACTACTGGGATACCAAGTAGTCACATGTAGATGCTCGTGATTAAGTCGTACTCATTTTGGATTTAATAATAATAAAAATTAAGTAATTAAACTAAGTGAATGCTGCAATGATGAAATAATCTCAATCTTTATTTTTGATCACGTGCATGTCCAAGTATGTCATACTCAAATAAAGGATGCCGTACAATTACAATCATCACACTGAGGGCATGCACTAGGAGAAAGGGTTGAGAAGAACTAAAAATGAACTAACTTCTATCTACTGACTGAAAAAAACTAACTACTTGAAAATTGAGTCCTCTTGTGCGCCTACATGTGTATTTATAGGCTCACACAGGAGTCACAATATCATGTATTCGATATCGTGATTTGAGCTACGATATCGCGTACTCGATATCATGGATATGATATCAGGGGTTTGATATCATAGCATGATGAATCATGATTCATCATACCCTCATGATTGAATGAAAACTTGTCCTTGAGTTAAAATGAGAACAAGCTCCATTTCTTACATTGTGGATAGGTATAGGATTATTAACTGATAGGGAATTTATTCATGCTGCAGTAGAGAACTCAATAGAAAAAAATTGGGACACAACACCAAAAAAAATGCAAAATCACAAAATTACAAAATTTTGTTGAACTCATGTGGTTCCCAATCGCGATGGCTCCTCCATGGGTTGCTTCCCCTTATCTTGTGCTCCAGGTCTTAGAATTTGAAGACGTTGAAGTAGTGCCTTGAGATTTTCCTCTTCCGTTTGGGGATCCTATGTCATTCATGTTGATGCTCCAATGTTTGATGGAGTCAGCACCTCCCATGGGCATGGTAGTTGCGAAAACATTTTGTTTGCTTTGATATACTAGGTCGCAAACAACCGTCGTTCCTTCTTGTAGGCTCTAGTTTTGTCCTTGTATTCCTAAAAATTTGTAAGCCATTGAGCCAAGTCTACTGTGACATCTTTTTGTCCTTTGTAGCTTGGTTTAACCACCTCTAGTCAAAATTTGTGACTTCTAGCTTCTGTAACGTTTTCTTGTGCTCCACAAATTCTGCTTCATATTTGGCATAGGTGGTAGCTACTTGCCCCTCGAGCTCTATCCTTGAGTGCCTTGCTGTCAACATGGCTAGATTGGCATATTGCAGGTTTGCCAATTCCATGTACTCTATGAGGTCTTGAATTTGCAGGTCTCAGCTTTTAAGTTCTGCCTAGTGGAAAAATGCATATGTGTCTAATATGGCCTGCCAATTAGTGTGTTAAGCACTGAAAGCATTGATGTGGGTCTTGGCCATATGAATCTCCTTCTCGATGACTTACTTGTACATTCCCACCTGGTCTCAAAAATGCTCCTTTAACTTTTTGTGCTGCTTGGCCTTGTTTTGCCATGTGCTTATTTCGATGGCTATCTTCTGATGGATTACATGTACCTCCTCCATTGAGAGGGTTCAATTTTCTCTAGCCAAATAGTTCATATCTTGATTGACCTTGGTCAATTATTCTCATAGTTGTTGAAAGTTTTCTTCGAGAGCATTATTCTATTTCTCCACAGCAGTTAATCGAAGATTTTCAACAACAAGCTATTTATTCTCCTCTTGTAAGGCTCTGAGTGCCTTGGTGTGCACGTAGGTTTGCGCTTGTGCCTTGGAGGCATCCCAGTCAGCCTTCTCTTTCTCCTCTACCACTCTTTTATTGTCTGCCAACAATTTATTGAGTTACTCAGTCCTAAAGGTGTCTAGCTGGTCTGCAGGAACGAATTGAGAGGGGTTCCACTGTGCAACTTGCAAGGTTACAAGCCTCTTTTGAAGTTTTGCTAACTATGCTTCTGTGTGCTCGACCCTGATCTCTGCCATGACCAGCTTTCCCTTGGTAGAGATGAGGTCTAATTGTGCTACCATGACATATTATAGGATGTCAAACAAGGATGTCATTACTTGTCCTGTTTGCAGCAACCGATCGAGCACATCCTCATGCTCTATAGGAGTCATCGAGGGATCGACTAATGTTTGAGCATCACGTGCTCTTGTGAAGTTTGTGGGTGGCACAACAGGGATGTTGAAGGATTATTTGATGTCGTCTACGACCACTTTTATAGCTCCTACTACATCTTAGTGCTGCATGATCACCACTGTGGCCCCTTCACCAGTCTCGAGTTGCACCTGAAAGGATGCAGTGTTCCCTGAAATCTGTTGTGACTAATCAGTCTCCCCTCCTCCTATCTGAATGGACAACTCTCCTCATGCATGATCTATAGAGACAGTGGGCTGTATAGTATCATCGATGACATGGAAAAGATTAGCATTATCACGACTCCCCCAACTGATCGTTTCAGCGATGGCCCTAAGGTGGCTCATCGACAATTGGTAATCTTGCAGCAGTGGCGTGGTTGCTAGCTTGTGTTGGGCCCTACTTCTTTTTTTCTACTGGGCCCTATGCTTGGAAGTTGGTTAGGCCCTGCAATTTGACTTGTAGTGGGCCCCACCATTTGTTCTTGCTCTTGTTCTGGCTCTGGATCTAATGTCTCACTAGCACTTTTCCTTGGAGTTGGTGGCTTCAACAGTTCAATGAATGAAGCATTTTGGGCTCTTTTGGAAACATCATTGGTGTACCCCAGAATTCCAGCACACTTGCACAGCTTCCAGATGAGACAAGGGAAAGGCAACGCGAACTTCCCTGTCTTGCATTCTTTGAACCACCTTAAGATCTCCATGAGATATAGATGGGGTAGATTAGCATTAACCTTTCCCATCAATATCGTACTTCCTCTTGCCACATATGTTGAAATTATATTTAATCCTTTTATGGGGAATGTGTGATATGTACTAATCTTGAAGTAGATTCTCTCTTCCAACGTTAATTCTCCATTTATCTTATCTTCCTTACCATACGCCCTATCCAACCAAACCTTTTGCGCATTAGCATTAGAGCAAGTGGATAGTTGAGCAACCTTCAGCCTTGTATTCAGAAGGTTTAACACTTCCAAAATGGCATTGGAAGAAAAATTGATAGACATGCCACAAATGTCAACTGTGGTGCCTTGTTCCTTATTGTGCCAAAACTGGTACGTTTCTCCCAAGTATAGGCACTATTTTCAAAGAGGATAGGCCATAATGGGGATCCTTTGAGTTGGTCCTTGACAACCTCAAGAGTGAATTTTTTGAAGGATCCAAAGTTTAATTCGACAATCATTGCAGTTGATGTGGACCTTTCACAGATGCCCTAAACACACTCTAGGGACAATGTGAGGCATTGTCCTTATTTAGGTGCTGTAGTAGCTCCTCCTTCTGCCTGCCCCAATTGTATAGTAGTAGAAGTCTCTTGATGGATACTGAAGGACTATGCCTCCTGCTCGGTATGTTGTTTGGTAGACACCTATTCTGTACCTCTTCTAGCTCGCTTAGATGCACCTTGAGAGGAACCTTCTTGTTGTTCATGCTTTGGGGCCATCTGTAATCACACAGGGCCAATCATTAGTAAGGTTGCTTACCAAAGTTAAGTTATACCTTACTCCTTGCCTTAATAAATTTTTTTTATTCTGTGTGATTTAAAGTTATAAATTTTTATGGAAATATCCCCAAAAAGTTTTAATATTTGGCCCACTTTGCTTAGGCGGTTTCAAAGTTTAATTTCTTGGTATAGATAAGGAGATGAAATTGTTTTTGGCACATGTTTATTATTTTTATAACTAATTACCTTTGATAATGTCCTTTGGGTGATGACGAATTTCAAAAAATTTATGTGCAATTCAGCATGTACCCTTCCCCCATGACTAAGCTGAACACTCCAGGTTCAAGTAGGTTCAGATGGAATGAAAATTGGAGTGCTAGCAAGTGAGTTATGATTATTTGAACAAGAGATGCACAATCACAAGTTGTAGAAGAAAATTTGAAAAACTCACCTGCATGAATAGTTGCAAATGATGTTGACATTTACA
>MNCI01011934.1:0-17432 GCA_015680685.1 Gnetum montanum | reverse complement strand
GGTGGGTGGGGGGGGGGGGGGGGGGGGGGGGTCGAGGTCCATATATATAGTTTTGTGGACGCGATATCGTGTATCCTATGGTGGGGACTTGATATCGCGGCCTTTCGAGAATAGGGTACTTAGAAAAATTTATAAATTTTTGAAACTCCAAGGTATAAATTGAGGACTTTAGATCAATGTGAAGGGTCCAGGGTAATATAAACTAGTCTTGAAGGCACAAAAAGTATAATGGTGTAAAATTTGACAATGAAAGCCATGAAGACTATGAGAAAAAAGGACATGTGTTGGCTCATAGGAACGTTTGAATTGGAAGGATGATAAGGGAAAGAAGAACGTTGGTAAGACTTGAAGGGTATAAGATGATGTGCAGGGGATGTGTTATGAGTGCCAATTACAAGGGTTACGCAAGTGGGTCCTTCCCAAAGAAGGTGCCAACCTATAATGCCCTTGCATAACCACACCTTAAAGTATCCGTAGGCACTAGAAGGGTTAAATGTAATCTACACCAATTTCAAAAAAAACACACATGTAGATATCACTGTGATGAGATATGAATCCCATGCTACCCAAGTCATGAGTCATAACTACACGAATAGTGAGGTGAGCTGAATCATAGAAGGGATTGCAGATATTAGGACATGAGGTAACTGATGCAAGGCACAATGAATCTGGCGTGTAAGGCATGATTAGTGTGTCATAGCCCATCACTCCAAAATGAAGACCAAGTCCATTCCTTTGATCAGTGATATCACATTGTGTCATCCTAATGATAGACAACCATGAGAGCATCATGTCAACAAGGCATACAATCACTTGGCATATTGTTCAAGGAAGGAGTGATTTTTTTGTGGCACTTATTTTTTTTATGTATTGCTTAATCCAGAGAAGCTGCCTACCTTCAAGCATGGGTGCATGTCTTTCCAGTGGGATCCCCTATAATTGCATTATTATTATTTTCTGGTTGAGTGCCTTTTGATTACTCTTACTCCCATTTTTCATTAGATTTACAAGGATCTTAGTACAACCAAGCTGCATGATAACTCCTATAGATGTCACCAAAGAGAATCCATAAGTCCCCTTAATGTCACACCTTAACCATTCCCTCTTGGTCCATCCTTCTTCATTCTAGGTATAATAAACATAAGGTTACTTTAAGTTTTAATGATTAGGAATATCATTGTACCCAAGGTAGAACCCCTTATTAATAGAATGTGTGGGTGGATGTTATGGGCTTGCCGTTCACATAATGAGCCACTTGAGACTTGATAGCATAAAATAACACCTTAACCAACGATTCACATAAGTGTTTTATTCCTAGATGAGATTACTCATAAAAAGGAAAAAAAAAACAAAAAAAAAACAAAAAAACAAAAAAACAAAAAGATAAAACAATAATCTGAAAGATCAAAAATTGGAAAACAAAAAATTGTAAAATTAAAGAAAAGGAAAAACATATATTAATTCTGTTGTTGTTAGAATGAAGGATACCCTCCATAGCTAAATGGTTGAGCATGGCTAGAATTAATAAATGGAAGGTTGGGATCCTTGCATGTTGGAAATATTGCGACTTGGTCATACTTACCCCATTGGAGTTCACACACTTGATTAGAGTTGACATAGTAGGGAAAGTTATAAGATATGGTTAATGTATAAGGAGTTGACCCATTATGGTACTTGCAATCATAAGATGGTATGCAAGGATCAATATGTCTCCCTACGTGGCGATATTCATTAGGCCGTATGGTTGTTGGAGTATTGATTGGTGGCCCTGAGAAAGTAACACGAGGCATTGGGTTTGTGGAGGAAGATGCACCATAGTGTTGAACTTGTGCTGGGTTGGAGGATACAATGGGCTCAGAACTATGTTGTCCTTTCTTACAGTTGTGTCTAAAGAAGGGACACCATTGATGCTATAAAAGGTTCCCACTACTATTAACAGTAGAAGCACAAGTAACATTCATGGGTTGATGCTATGGTGCAAATCCTTCTAAAGCAACTGGTGACAATGTAGAACGATGTGAATGATGAGAATGTTGAAATTGAGAAGTGTAATGTACATGTGGTGGTGGTCCTGTTGGAGAGGATATGGGTTGATAGTATTGAGGAGAATAATAATAATGTGGCAAGATAGAGAATGGTGACCCAGTTGGGGAAATAGGATGTTGAACTTGATAAGCACTTAGGTTCGGATGGTATGAAGGGTGTAACTAGTTTGGGGATGGCCTCCCCCATGAATGGGATTGTTGCCACTGTGATCGAACATAGTATCTCTATACGAACTCTAGATGTAACACTCTTCCCCAATGCTCCTGTAAATGTAACAAGATTGGACATTGGCCCTTGGGGTGATTGTACAAGCAAATGTTACATTGATACATATGATTGGCAGTTAAGTTCTTATTATCTTCTACCCCTCTTTCCGATTGTTTGAAGGTGTTTTGTCCTATTCCTTGGGTTTTCATAACTCTACCTCTAATAGCATTGGTATATTCTCCACATTTTTCATGCATCCATTCCATCATCTTATTGATCTTTGGCTCAAATTCATGCAATGATTGTAGTACTGGCAAAGATGGTTCCACCTCCTTGCGGTGAGTTGATTTCTGCTCTTCATAATCATGGGCCCTTGTTGGTTTTTGGGCTTGTTGAGATTTTTCAACATTCTCCCATTTAGCCATTTCTCCTTCTTCTTTTGCTACCCGCTTGATAAGCTCTTGGACTTGATGGGTCCGTAGCTTCTATAGTTGACCTCAGGCATACATCCCTAAGGTTTCCCTTGTTTCATTATGGAGTCCATCTATGATGTGATACATTAGCCTTTCCTCAAAAACTCATGGCCTAGGAAATTGTTTAACAATGCATAATATCTTTTTAAGGCCATGTCCAAGGGTTCATGTTGTGCTTGTTTCCATTCTTGGATTTGTCTCCTCAAGGCTGATACTCTTGCATAGTTCTGATATCTTTTGTTGAAGAGTTCTACCATTATTGGCCAACATTGGATTGATTTTGGTTTTAAGGACCTATACCATACTTTTGCATGGCCAACAAGTGTCATAGGAAAGAGCTTAAGTTTTTTCCATCCATTATCAATGTTATTCTATACACAGGCATCATGGAACACTTGTAGATGATGTTGGGGATCTAAATCATAGCCTCCTAAAAACTTAGGAAAGTTGTTTAAGTCAAGCTTGGGTAGATGCCTATCCTTGTGATGCCTGCAGGATATTCGAAAACCTCTTGTATTTTTATTAGGCTTGTAGTGGCCAGTAGGGGTTCATCATCATTAGGTATATTATGCATTCTTGAGTTGGGGCGATGTTGTCTTCATTTATGTTCATAGGAAACCCTTACATCAGATTGGGTACTCCAAACTTCATCTTCATCATTATATAATTTTTTGGTTCTCCAATCAATTACCCTACTAGTTGTTGCATTATCATAGTCTTGTGAGAGAGACATGGTTGTAACTTTGTGTGTGACTTGTTTGCAATTATTTCTTTCTAAAAATATGTATCATTAATACTTTGTTACAATGATCTTGTATGATGTAACTAATCTAAATAATGAGCATCATCCCCAGAAATAGTGCTAATGATGAGTGGTGAGGTACCCCTACACTCAACCATATGAATATGAGTGTTTCACGCATGATCCGGTCAAACTCCATACACGGGCTAGTTGTGGTATCTAGATAGCTACTTGTTGATCGTAGTTTGCTATCTTCCCACTTGGACTAGTATTTACTTTGTCATGTATGGTTTAGCCCAAAGTGAGGTGTATGATGTGTTCCTAAACTAATGTTACTCCTGAAGACAATGGAAGATAATCTTAGCTAAGCTAGGAGGAAAAGGGAGAGAGAGTTAAGCTAAGAGGAGATAGGGGAAGAGAATCTAAGCTAGCCTAAGTGCGATGAGCATCCATTCCTTAATCATCCATACACATATTAGGCCTCATGCATGACTACCACTGGAATTACCAAGCGCATGGCCCAAGTACACTACTGGGATACCAAGTAGTCACATGTAGATGCTAGTGATTAAGTCATACCCATTCCGCGTTTAATAATAATAAAAATTAAGTAATTAAACTACGTGAACACTGTAATGATAAAGTAATCTCGATGTTTATTTCTGGTCATGTGCATGTCCAAGTACGTCACACTCAAATAAAGGATGTCGTACAATTACGGTCATCACACTGTGGGCATGCACTAGGAGAAAGGGTTGAGAAGAACTAAAAATGAACTAACTTCTATCTACTAATTGAAAAAAACTAACTACTTCAAAACTAACTCCACTCATGCACCTACATGTGTATTTATAGGCTCACACAGGAGTCACGATATTGTGTATCCAATATATTTATTTGGGTTGCGATATCGCGTACCTGATATCGTGGATCTGATATCAAGGGTATGATATTGCAACCTGATGAATCATGATTCATCACCATACCTATCCAATATTTTGTAAGGAAGTTATTCCTCCTCTTCTTCACTTAAGGAAAAGTTCTCATTTAGTTTTGTAGGTATGATGAAGTGCATTTGTTCATTTACTCCAACGTTGGGTATCCAATGTCGGAGTTGCAATGTTAGGTATTCGACGTCGGGATCTTAATGCAACGTCGGGTATCCAATGTTGAGGGGTATACTCTAGCCTATAAATATAGCACCAAGGCTCTTGATTTGGTAGTTAGTTTTTAGTTTTTAGTTTTCAATCAAAGTAGCAAAGCTCTTGTAGTTTATTTTCTTCAAAGTTAAAATATTTTCTAAGTGCTCACAAAAAGAGTCTGAGTGTGTACGATTCTTTGTTGGAACACTAATGTACCTGAGCGTAGCAGTGTGATAGGAATAAAACAAACTCTTTTGACAATCCTTGTAGCATTGAGAATAGATTAATGTTTCTTTTAATGCACTTTACTTTAATGCATTTGAATTAAGCAATTACTTTCCAACAGTTAATGAACACAAGCATGACCACTTCGAACATACATATAGTACTTGGTAACCCAATAATACTTAATTTTTGGTAGTCCAATAGCACGATATGTGTTCAAGATGTATCCAGGAAAGTGGGGTAGTTACTTGTGTTAGGCTAGTTATACCATAAATGAACTAGATCTTAAATTACTCTACCTTTCATTCTTCTTGTAGGTGACTAAACTTAAAAAATATAAAATAAGAAAAATCATGTACCTTAATTACACTTAAACCATACCCTTGAGTCTTACAAGTGTAGTTGGAAAGACAACAAACATTCCCAATGCCCATTTCACTTCCTAGAAGAACTAGTGTACTAGAGAACTATAGGTCCATGGAATTTGACTGGATCATGTGTAAACGCCTTAGTGATTTGTATGGTTGCGCATAGGGGTACCTCACCACTCATCACTTAATAACTCAAATGACCATAATGATTATTAAAATCATATGAAAAGAAAAAATAAAAATAAAAACCAATATCCAAAGAAAGAGATGATGGAAATATAAAGAAAATATGCAAATGCAACTATATACAAATGAAATGCATGGTGACGAGGAAGAAAACATGTAACTAAGGATTTATCAGGTGTCCATGTGAGGCACCTGAGTGGAAATGCTTAAGATGAAATGCACTAAAATTTCTAAGTAACTTATATCCTTGCAAATTAGAAATTTTGTGAACATTGGGGCCAATGGCATCTGTAACTTGAAATGAACCTAACAACATAGGAGAAAGCCTACTTGTTTGATCAAATTCTCTATCTCTCTTAAGGACTAGATCTTCTATTTTAAATACTTTACCTACATATTTCTTGTCAAACCATATTTTAACAATTTGTCAATGAATAAGATTACGAAAATCAAGACATAATCGTAATTCACTTATTCGTTTTCTATCAAGCACTAAATTTGATGTCCAACTTGAATGTTTCATAAGATGAATAATTTTAGATTCTAAAAGTTCATCAAGTTCTTCTTTCATCCAGTTTCAATCTTAGGTCTAACAGGTCTAAGTGTTTGTAAGTTATCGCACATAACTTCTCTAGAAATACATTCAATGGATATGTCATCAAAATTTGGTACACCTTCTAATGTTTTAAGTGATAGGATCTCATTTATATCATTGTCCTCTCGTAATGGTGGCAAGTCACCCAAAAGAAATCCCTTTCTATCATGTTAATGATAAGGCAAGGTATCTTCATAGATTTCTTCACATTTTCTTGCTAGAAGTGAAAGGATTTATTTTTAAAATTCCACTCTCATGGTCATTTATAACATGTTCCCTAAGCCCAACTTCAATAACAACAATATAAAGATTAGTATCTTTATTTTCCAAAGATTTATTCTGTTGATCAAAAGTTGTTACTACTTGTTTATAAAAAGGCTCTCTCAATATAATCATATATTCAAATTTTCCTTTGATGAGAATTAATAATTCTAAGAAATCTGACCTAAAGAAGCCCCCAAACTTAGCTCTGAAAGTCCTAGATAGAAGCACACCATAAGTAGGTGAGATATCGACTACTAAAATATCTGTATAGCATGTAAAAGTAGGGTATTGTTTAAGTTGTGCTTTCACTCCTTTTAATGGCCCTACTACATGTATGTTAGATCCATCGAGTTGTATCACACTTCTAGCTTGTGGTAGCATTCATGCTCCTAAGGTTTTACATACCTCAAGTGGCATGACACTAACGATTACTCTAGAATCCATCAAACAATTATGAACATTATTTCCTAAAATAATTAGAGTCGTTAAGAAAGGAGGTTGCTCTTTCTTTCTCATCAAGGAATTGCTTGTGTTTTGTATTGATAATGCATTAGGACTATCTGCAAAATGAACTTTCCTTTCAGTTGTTAGAGATTTTTCTTTATTAGCATCAAGTCTATGAACTATCTTTTGGATCAAATCTCTCATTTCGTTAAAACGTAAAAGGTCATACATTGAAATGTTAGCTTTAACCCTTTTCAAATCCTCAACTAAATCATAAGTCTTATGTTTGTCATTCGCTTCTTGTTGAGGTGGAGTTCTTCTAAGTATAGAAGGGAGGGTTTGATCATTGTGGGGCATTTGTTTGGGATGACCTAGTTTGAGTATTTGTGTTGTTTTGACTAGGAGCTCTTCTATTTGCAAAAGTATAAGGATCATTCCTAGTTTGTTGTTGTGTGTTGTTCATAATGTCACTAAGTCTACGGTAGTGAGTGTCTTCTATCTTTTGCAACAAAGAGGTTCAAGCCTGGGCGTTGTCTAAGTCTTGGCAATTTTTAGGAAAGGATCAAGTTTTTAAGCTTCTTGGCATTCCCTTTTCTTTTGGCGGATCATCCAAAACATTATGGGATGTCACTGTGAAGAAACTTGAACAAAAGCTTATTAAGTGGAAGGAAAAGAAGCTATCTATGGCTGGTAAATTTATTGTCTGCAAGCATATTCTCCGAGCTACCCATGTGTATTACTCTTCTTGTTGGGCTCCTAGCATCTTTGCTTATCATCGCATTGATCAACTAGTCAAACACTTTCTTTGGAACAACAGCCATACTAAGAAAGGATTTTGTCGGGTTGCTTGGAATGTCTGTACTTTTCATAAAGAGGACGACGGTTTGGGCCTCATTAATTGCTACAAATAGGGCATTGTGTTATGTGCCAAATGGATGGCCAAATGCTTATCTGGCTCTGAACCTTGGAAGCTTCTTTTCCTTAAACGCATATAGCTTGGAAAGCCCAAAGGTAGTAATTATTGGAATAATACTCATTTCTTTAACTGGATTCTTTTTCCCACTGGTATTACCATTTCTGGTTCTGTTGTCATCAAACACATTTGGAAAGCAGGGTATTATTGGAATAATACTCATTTCTTTAACTGGATTCTTTTTCCCACTGGTATTACCATTTCTGGTTCTGTTGTCATCAAACACATTTGGAAGGCTGGGTGTTATATCAGTCAGTTTTGGAACTTTAACACTATCACTATTTCTTCCTCTACACTTGATAAGCTTTCTCCTTGGTGGATTCCCATTCACAATGAACCTTGGGCCATTAAGCATCCTCGTCTATGTAGCACTTGGGATAAGCTTGGCATCTCCTCCCTCTCCTCTCTTCGCATTCATAATCGTTGGATTACTTGGACTGAATGTCACCTTATTTACGGTATTAATGCTGCTCAAAAGTCTACCTTTGGTACGATTTTGGATAACTTGAACAAAAGTGTTGTTATTCAAGACTCCCTTGGTGGGTTTTTAGATCTTTCTTGGATTTCTAGTCATCAAGTTTTTCCCTATCATTCTAAGATTGTTTACTCTCTTATTAATTCCACTACTAATATTTGGCCTAGATTCAACCATCTTTGGCAAGTTAATCTTAATGTGCAGGTTTGGAAGCAATGTATTCAGACTATTTGGACAACTCCTACTTCTTCAAAGATTCAACATTTTCTGTGGTATCTGATTCACCAAGGTCTTCCTGTGGGTGTTCGGCGCTCTCATCTGGGGGTTCCTGACCCGCGATGTCCTATTTGTCACAGGGAAGATGCATTTACTCACTGTTTTTTTTCTTGTCCCCTTGCTCATAGCTCTTGGCTTTGGTGTGGCAGGTTTTTACAGGGTTTTCAACCAAGCTTGGACGAGGTTCTTTTTGGTGACACTCCGCATCTTCAAGGCTCTTTGATTTATATCTGGTGTCGCCTTCGTCCCCTTATTCTCCATGCTATCTGGAAATTTCGTTGTAATGTGGTTTTTCAACGTGATTCTCCTACTAATATTCTCTCCTTGTCTATTCAAGGAGACATTGTTCAACAGCTAATGCTGCAGTTGAGCTCTTGAACTTTTTCTCTTCCGTTTTTCCTAATTTCTTGTAGTTTCTCCTCTTTTGAGGTGAGCGTTTCCTAATTTCTTGTACTATTTTCTTTTTTTCTGTATTAATTAAATTTATTTTTTGGGGTCCGACACCCCTGACAAAAAGGTATTGATGCACCAATTTTGGAGCCATTGTGGGCCACTGTTCTAGTGGATAGGTTGACCATGTTCAACTAATCATGAAATGAAATATTTAATAAATAATTTTTATTGTGTGAGTTTAGATTTCTTAAAAAATTGTTATTTTGAGCATCGGCATTGACATGATATTGTTGAAGAATAACTGGTTATTGGTAAAGATAACAGACTTAAAGGACTTTTTAATTTTGATAGTATTCCAACTTATTTAAACATGTCCCTATCCCTGGCATAAGTGATGTTAGCATCAACACTATGCTCATTTATTTTTAATTGAAGTGAAAAGTTTTGAGCATTATACTAAATAGATAAATGGCACAAAGGATATTCGTAGGTATAGAGCTTACAAAAAATTCTGCACACGTTTCATTGTCCTTTGGCTACTTTTTCCGCACCTTTCATTCTCCATTGTTACTGCGATTTCACACCTGTCATTGTCCGTTGCTACCACTGTAAACAAAATTTCACAAGCGGGTGCAGAGGTTGAAGAAATTTTTCAACACCTCTCATTGTCCACTGCTAGTTTTTCCACACCTTTCATTGTCCTGGTACTACTGTAAAACCACACCTTTCATTGTCCTGGTACTACTGTAAAACGTTTTCACGATGGGCTATAAAAATTTTGTTGTGCTTGTGTAACCAAAAAAGTACCAAGCAACATGATACAGTGACCTTCTGTAACTGTAGAACTCTAGAACCACTAATGCAGTATATATAGCAGGCCAATGCTCAGAATTGTAGCAGCAAAATAACTCTATATTGAGTTTTGAGTTTCATTTGTAAACTCTACTGGATCATCATCATCTCAAAAGAAGCAGCCGCAGCAGCAGCGCGCGTGGTTCTACTTCCGGGGGATTTTCTTGGGTCACTTCATTACTTCATTCCCATGGTGGAGCTGGCCAAGACTCGGCGCCTCCGTCACGGCCTTCCTGCAGTAGTTTTTGTAGCACCAGACTGGGCTACCACAGCCGACCAACTCGAACTCAGGGCCGCCGGCATCACATTCCTGCAACTTCCGGCTCTCGGAAAACTGCTGCAGCAGCAGCCGGAGAATCCGGCATCGTTGGGCTTAGCTTTCTTGTTGTTGCTTCATTATATTGATATGATAAACATGATTCTGGTTTTGCTTTTTATGCAGATACGGGTTAGAGGCAACAGGTCTAAGATTTGTGTGGATACTAAGACCTCCAAATCGGCCGTTGCATATTTCTGAAACATGCGAGCATCTACCGGACGGTTTCCGGCAAAGAACGCGTGAGAGAGGGCTAATATTCGAATCATGGGCACCACAGGCGGCGCTTTTAGCGCACCCGCAGTGGGCGGTTTCGTGACACATGGTGGCTGGGGCTCAACGCTCGAGCGCTGCGGTACGGCGTGCCCTTAGCCATGTGGCGGCTTGCAGCGGAACAGAGTACCAACGCAGTTCTACTTGAGCGTGTCATGTGCGCGGGTCTCCGCGTTCGCTCCAGCCAGGGCCAGGCCGTTGTGCCAGCGGGGGATGTGCGTAGCGCCGTGGTCGAGCTCATGTGTGCCGAGGAGGGCGCAGGCCGTGGCGCGCACATGAGGAAGCGCATGCGCGAGTTGAGCGCCGCTGCGGCCTCTGCCATGGTGCCTGGCGGGTCACCCTACGAGGCACTTGTTAACGTTACGTCCACGTGGCTTGCCCATCAGCCAATGGCACCGCACCACCTGGACTTACTGCTAACGTGGCATAGCTTATGATTTTGGCTCGGCAGAAATATTTATGGTTTTGAACATTTGAAACTACATGACACTTTTCCAAAGTTTGTGTTTGTTGGCAGTAGAGACGAACGAGGATTTGCCCTTTTCTCCCACCAATTCGTGACTGCACTTAATGAATAAGCAGGGACTTAGAGAGTTTGAGAAAGGAGCTATAATACGCCACTCTTAATGTTAATTGCATAAAACACTTTGCCATGAATGATTTCTCCAACTACTAAGTTTGTGTTCTTATATAAAAGAAAATATTCATGCATAAAACCTTCCCTCTCAAAAGTTTAAATGTGCTTCTTTGCAATGCTTGGATTGAATATCTATGTCTATAAGAAGTGAGGCTCTTATGGTATGTGCCTTGTTCTTTCAAAGTGCAATGCAACAAGAGTTGAGTGATTTGTATCCAATATTTTGGAAAACATGTAAGTAGAAGTCATATTTGTTAGGTTCTTATCATTTATGCTTTAGCTTTGACTTATTAATTGCTTGCTAGTAAAATGGTTTGGGAAATTGTCACTAAATAAAGAAGTAAAAGATTAAGGGTTTACATTGAAGTAGTTAGAGGAGGTCTAGTTTTCAACTTTTAAACAACCCCAAATACATCATTCATTAGAACCACAATTGCATACACATATAAGTCAATTAGCTATAGAACCTTCAAACTAGCATTTCTACTAACTTGCATAAAGCAAAATATAAGTATGAAAGAAATTTATTTATGGACATACAACCACACAACTACAAGAACTAAGAATACTTGGCCTTACACACTCAAAAACCTCACAATCACTCTAGCTTATTGCAAAGCAGAATGCCCTTGCAACCTTTCAATCTTGTTTTCTCAAAAACAAAGAAGTCTCACCTTTACTTATTGGCACACACAATTACCAAAAAGAATTATACACAAAATGATCCCAAGACTCTCAGCAAAGCTAAAAGTCTCTAATTACATCTCCAAAACATGGATTTATAGCATCACCATTAATCTTGTAATCTTCGAGATTCAAAATACTTTTTAAAAAGCAAATAATAGTCAACTACAATCTAGCTATGATTTGCACCTAGCTTGCAATCTACCTCCTATGAGCCACACCTTACTCACAAAATCTCAAGCCAAAAACTTGAGAACAAATATGATATTAGAGTGATGGACCTATAAGTTACATCCCATTTAGAATCCCATACTACAATTACATTACTAGTTGCAAGTCCTTTATAACTCAAGCCAAGTAGAGCTTAGAAGTACAAGTTTATCAATGTGACTAAATTATGATTCACACCTCCTTCGTAGTTTACTACAACTCTACTAATGAGCAATGAGTGTTCCTTATACCTAGCCATATGAATCACAAGCGTTCACATGTAATCCATTTGAATTCTATAAAATTGTAGTCGCTAAGTGGGACCTCGATAATCAAATGTGACATTGGAGGTCATTATCTTCCCAATCATCATTTGTGCTAGCTTAATTATTATGGTTAAATATGATTGAGGCATAAGATATTTTATTTTTATTGGCTTTATTATTAAAATATTGAAATAGTAATACTTTTAAAATATTAAATTTTAACTAATTATTAAGACTAAGGATAACCTAGACTAGCCTAAGGTAATGAGTTTATGTTCCTAGTTTGTCATACATGTCTTGAACTCACATATCCACTATTGAAATTAACAATTGCTATGCTACTAGGCCAACCAAGCAATAACACTACTAGGATTACCAAATGAATATGTGTTTATGCTCAAAACTAGTCACACTGATTCCACCAATTGATTAATGTGCATGAATATGTAAATATTAACTAAGTTCACAAAAAGTCAATTGCATTAAAATAAAATCTATTCTAGGTTAATGTGTTGTAATGAATAAAAATTAGTTAGGTTTTAAATTCATTTTACAAAAATGAACAAATTAAACCCAAAATTTAAAATAATTAAATATATTAAATTAAGAATAAAAACATCATGAAATAAATTCAAGTACAATGTCACTTGAATACGACATTATACAGTCGACTCAAATTCATGCTATGAGCACTTAGAGAGAAATTTGGCTAAGTCCAATAGAAACAAACTATAAGAGCTTTGCTACACTATGGAGAAAAAGGTACCCTAAGTGAGGATGAGGCATGCATATATATAGGCTTAGGATAAGAGGGCATCGATGCATGCCTGTTGATGTAGTTGACTGATAACATTTCATCATACCTATACAACTAACTAAAAACTTGTTCTCAAGTGAATAAAAGTGGGATCGTGTTGCTCACAAAATTTTGGAGGGATATGAAATTGACTCTAAACTAACTAACACTTGACAACTCTAAGTGTCTCATTACAAAATACTTGAGTATTTACAATGAGGATTTACTAAAATTGGGCACAAGACAATATAATAAAAAAAAACTAGCAAGCCATGTATTGTACAAAATTAGCTAGGACTGAGTGTTTACATCATGCCAAGAGGTGGAGGCTCCTATAGTTCAGATGGTTTTTCCTTGCTTCCTAGCCTTATTGGTGGTCTAGGTTACCCTACAGCTGCTGCTACATTTGAAAAATTAAATGCACCCAATAATGCTTTCATTTTTTATTCCTTGCTCTATTGGTTGTTAATGATCCAAGAAACATTACCTAGACTAGCTAGTGTTAGGATATCCTATGGGCATGGCATTGTTGAAAACATCTCTTTTATGTTGATAAACTAGGCTACAAATTGCTTACGTTCAAAGTCAAATGTTTGCACTAGATTTTATAGCTTATGGTGGTTACACATTTTCGTAGCCAAACTCTTAATAACTGATCATTGATCATGAAAATTGTTCTTGAGAACCTCAACCTATACATTAGTTATATCCAACTTTTGGTTTATTTCTTTGTGGAGCTTGAACTTTGCCTCGTGGAGGAGCTACAAGTTAGTCACTTATTTCTCTAGCTTTAAACTTAACTACCATACAATCAACATTGTCAAATTTGCATCTCGAATGTTAGATAACTCCATATATTTTGTTACTCCATATATTTTGTTCTCTTTGCTTAATTTTATGCTTTGATTCCATCAAATATAAGCTACCATGCATCAGATCTCTGCTAGAGTTAGTGGAGGGCTTCATTAACCTTATTCTTCATCAACTTAATCTCCTTCTCATTTATCTCCTTAAGCATTTCTACCTTATCCATGTAATGGTTATTCACTTTTTTGTATTTTAGAACCTCATTTTTCTAGGTAGCAATGTCAGTAGTAGTCTTTTGAAGAATGATCTAAACCTCCTCCATTGAAAGATTTCTATTTTTTGCATCCAAGCTTCCAACATCATGATTTACTTTGCTAGGCTTCTCTTCCTGCTAGTGAATGTACTCTTGTAGTTACCTTTTTTGTCCTTTAACCTTTTATAGGTGCAGATTCTCCTTAGTTAGACTAATGCCTTCCTTACACATGTCTCAAAGATCATGATTTGTGATATTCATCATGGATTTTGATAATGATGCATCCAAGACTACCATATCTTTGGCATTCTTATCCTCCTTTAGTTTGTATTGAAGCTATTGAAAATCTTTATCTCTGGTGAGATGTGGCCATAGAATGGTAGGATTCAACAAGTGGGATTTAAGTTCTACAACCTCAGCTACTAAGCATTGGTTGATGTTGGTGGCTTCCTTGAGTTGCACTTGTGCTACTAGGGATTTGTCCCTTATCTTTAATAGCTATGAAAAGGTTGTTAAAATATATTTTAGGATGTCAAAGATCTTTGGAATTGCTTACCTAACTCCAACTAGTCACTCTAGCACTTCTTCATGTTGTTCTACATTCATTCCCTTACTCTTGACTCTTGCAAATGTTTGAATGTCTAGCATAGCAGCAATGTCTAGAATAGATGCTATAGGAGCATTTAGAGCCTCTCCAATTCTATTTGCCACCACCTTTGTTGTTGTTTATTGGTCCTTATGTGGCATAACTAAGACTGTTGCTCCTTTCCCTTCTTCCAACATGACAAAGAGAGTTATTACCTTACCAAATAATTTAGGCAATTGTTCCATTGGACTAGACACTCTAACTTCTTATATGTTAGGATTGGAGTGAACAGAGACCTAGTTCCTTTGTGCATAAAATAGATGAGTCATCCCCTAGCTAGCTAATAGTCCTTTTGACTTCATTGAGATGACTCATGGTCATATGGTACATTGATGGTTTACCATCATCCTTGGAGGCTTATTGCTGTAATTGCTATTCCTTGAGTCACTTTAGGCATTCAACAGCTATTATTATTTCTAGTATTATCTCAAGTGTTGGTGGTGATGGCAAAGGTGACACCTCATCTTGGAGCTTGGAAAGGGTCCTATGAATCACATTGTTGGAATAGTGAGCTATTCCTCTTCTTTTTATAATGTTTCTTGATGAGGCATGGAAAGGGGGGGTCTCTTTTGATCCTTCTTATTCTCCTTGAACTACTTCTCAATCTCCAAGAATATAAATTAGGAAAGGTTGACTAGGAATTTTATGTTTAGGTTATCACATGCCTTCATAGAAAACATACTAACTTTGCTTGGCCTCACCATCACATTGAGGTGATAAGCCATACTCTTGAAGTATGCACATTCTACCTTTGTGAAAGCATCGTACTCCTTGCAGTATATTCCATAGTAACACTAAGTTCATTCTTCGTGACTTTCATAGTTGCCTACATGGAAACCTCTACTAGCTTTGTTCCAATGTTGGGTAATCTAAGAGCTTTAACAATGGCTTCTATAGAGTAGGAGATGGTTATATCTCTAATTTTCATAATTGCATTGCTTTAGTGATTATTCCAAAAGAGGTAAGTTTTCCCAAGGTACCATTCCTCACTGGTGGAAATGGTGGATCATAATGGAGATCCTTGTAGCTTTGTTCAAACCACTTCCGACAACAACATTAGGAAGGGCTCAAAGTTTAATTCTTGGAGATCTAAACTTTGGATTTTCTTGCTTTTAATCTTTTATAGACAAGCTTTTGTTAAGGTTACCTCTAGGTTTAGCCTAGGTCTAAGTACCTCATCTTGCCTAGATTGCCCTATTTCGGTAGTGGGATTTTGACAAAAAGATTCCACCTTAGGCTCTTTTCTTAAGGGTCCAGTAGCATGGGTTACTTTAGCAATGTGTTGTTGCTATTGTGATTATTATTGTTACTTTCCTTTATGTTCTCTTAGTTTCTGTTCACAAGGATGCAACAGTGCACTTACTTATAGTTCTCTCTTTCATGCCATGTATAATCACATAGATAACTATGAGTCAGTTGTTTTCATTTTACCTTTTAAATCCATGTACCTTCTTATCACTTTTTGGTTAGTGATTACTTCAAAAAATTAGGTGCTAATGATCTTAGGTCGTTAAAAATATTTAAATATTTTATAATTATTAATTAATGATATAAAAATATGAAGGTAGTTATGTGATTGTTGGTATCTTATTTATTTAATATTATTTTAATATCTAATTTGGGAGTTGCTAGCAAAATTTGTTAAAAAAATAGTTATGTTGATGCCCCCATGATGTAGAACATACCTTTGAAAGCTCACAAGTCAAAAACGGGTAACATTAGTTATGTGGGGAGGAATTTATGGCTTTGGAAAGGTTTTGGGCTTTGAAAATTACAAAAATTCCTTTAGCATCTAAGGAAAAATATGAAATTTGAGCTAAGTGTCACATGTATTTATAGTAGTTTTACATTGCATTAATGAGGATGTGTCAACATAGACCTTAACAAAAATTTTTAACTTAAAAGCTAAGGGATCTTTTAGAATCCTAAAGTGAAATAAGGGTCAAATAGAAGATAAAAAGTAGTGTGAAAGGTACAAAAAATAAACCATAGACCTAGTATGAGGTTTAGGGGTCAATAAGTTCTCACTAATGTTTGGGAAAACCTATTTCCAAGGCAAGAAACTGGTTTAAGAATTTGCAAAGTTGGATTATGCATGATATCTAGATCGTTGCTAGATGAATTCAAACATGTGATGATGGAGTGTAAATTGAGTGTTCCAAAAGCTATGCAAGTGGATCCTAATTAAAACAGGTCCATACGTAAAATTCCCTTACATAACCATGTTAGAAGAAGTTTATGGACCCCTTGGAAATTAAATGTTGACTCAAGTTAAACACCATACCAATATAACCATCATATTAGGGATCTTGTACTCTACAACCACAAAAATTATTAGGACAATCATGGTATGTGGTAGTAAGATGGATAATGAAATCTACAAAGGGTTTAGAATAATAGGAATGTGAGATACCTTATAATTTTGAAAATAGGTCCTTGTAGATTAAAATGATTATGGTGAACGGTATTTTATCCATCTAGGTTTCAAACCAAAATCATATCAATACTAGTGGTACCGCATTGCCTTTNTTTCCTAACTTGTAATCATGAGAGAACACAACAACCACAAGAGAAGAACATTACTTAAAGAGAAAAGAAAAAGAAAGTAGTTAGATATTTGATAAAAGAAATTTGGGCCTTATTTAGAGGGATGCCTTTAGGCATGAGTAACATGTCTTTTCAGCCCAATAACTAGTGCTTGTTTCCCAAAAGATCTTCAAAAAGATGTGCTTTTATTTTCCCCTTCTTTCTTTCTTTTCCTTTTTATTTTTTTTTCTTCTTTTTTTTTTGTTTTTTTTTTTTTTGAGAATTGCTCTTTACAAAGGACATACTTGGATTATAAGAGGATTAATGAGGCCACACCCTTGTTCATTTCCACTT
>MNCI01011933.1:79422-97103 GCA_015680685.1 Gnetum montanum | reverse complement strand
AAATCCTCTTATTTGAGATTATCTTCTTTATTTGGAAATGTTGCCTAGATGCTTGGTATCAAAACACAAACTACAATGAATTTGACTACGGTATGAAATGCTCTATTGCTAGTATTGTTCAACTTCAATGTCGAGAACTAGGCTTTATCAATAATATTACACATTTCTAAATTTTGAGTTAGTTGTATTGGTCTCCTTTTTCAGTTGTCGTCCCGGGGGGTGCGATAAGTTTTTGTCTTATTGCAGGTGACTGGGGGGTCATCTTGCAACATTGGGCTCTATTAAGGTTTTGGTTATTATTTTTCTTCTCCAACTTGTAGCTCACCTTAACAACCCCCCTCCCCCCCTTAACAAATTGGTATCTTTATCTATCTCTACAAACTAAATGTAAAGGTATCCTTATCTATGATTTTCTTGGAGTGAAATGTGCAAACAAACAAGTTCCTAGAAGCAATGCTCAATGTTGGCCCAGGATTGTTGTAGGGGCCATGTTGGCATGAGAGCTTTCTCTTATGTCTGCATTGGCAGCAAGGTAGCTTGTCAAGAATCACATAAAATACAAATCCAACAAAGATTTCAAGGCTTGTATCCCCACTAATTGAGAGAGCAAGCACATGCTCATATGGCCCAATGCTTATTCTAAACCACACCCCTCCCCTCCTTTGGTCTTATGTACAACATACATGTTCAAGATCTTGATCATGATTGATCTGGGTCTTTTGCATGATCACATGACCTTAGCTCTCACATTATAGTAGCCACATTTTCCTTAGAATAGGAGTTTAGTACTTAATATGAATCACCGGTCCTACAACATGCCTGATCTATGTACTTTTTTTGGCCTTTTCATTTTTGTGTATATTTATGTTTAGTAGTGTGGCTATTAGAGAAAAATCTTATGATGAGCCAATTGGTTATGGTGGGCTTTTCATGCCCATCATGTCTCCTCCTATCAATCCCAAAGATTTCCTCTATTGAAAACAAAATCAAATTTGTTTTTTTAAATATTTTTTAATATAAAATCTATAATTTTATTCTAATTTTCTTATATCCCTATTTTTACATGTGGCAAGCATGAAAAAAGGCAAGAAAATTCAGATAAAAAAAGAAATTATGCATAATAGACAAGTAGGAAGACATGTGGCCACTTCTTCTAAAAGAAACTATGCATGATAGACAAGTAGGAAGACATGTGGCCACTTCTTCCATGTAAAAGGAAAAGACGAAAGATAAACTAGAAAAGGAGAAAAGACTATAAAAGGCCTTCTCAAGTTGAACAGCAAACATGAATGAGCAAACACATCACCATCTTCTTCTTTCCTTTCTTTCATTTCCTTTTCTTCTCTTATTCTAGCCTCACCATCTTCTCCATCCTATCCTCCTCCATTTTCATATTAGTATTTTTATTGCTAAGTGTAATCTACTACCTAGTATTATTACCTATTTACTGGGTTGTGTTGTTGTCTATAAACTATCAATGTTACCTACTAGTACAACTATGTATTACTATCATGACTACTTGCTATTACACCTTGTAACTTGTGACTATGATTTTTCAAAGTCTTTCCTCTTTGAACTCTTATTTTGTTATTTTATTATTTACTTAATAGTATGATCTTTTTATTTTATTTCCAATGTTTCTGTTTGTAAATCATTTAATATTTTTAAATTTAATGTTCTTTTTAATCATTGGTTATTTTCCTTCTTCACTTAGACTTATTCCTAGGCTAGCAGTGCTTATAAGTAAGATGCCCTAGGCAACAACCTTGCAAAATCGTGCATTTTTGGACATTGTGCATTAGTTTGCCTTATGGTCTAAATTCCCACATCAACATCCCCCTCTAGCACTAAAAGGAGGGCCACCATCACCATCTTTATTCCTCTAGCTTTTATTTTCCTCTATTATCTTGGTTTTAGTTTCAATTTCTTTTCTTTTCTTTCTTTCCTACTTTAATTAAAGAAAATCCAAAAAAATTATTAGAAAAATCTTGTTTGTTGTTAAAATATTTTATGGTTGGACCTAGTGAAACTCCTAGGCCTCAAACTAGAAAAACAACAAAATAAAACTTCTTAGCTAATCATTTTTTAAGCCATGTTCCTACAACTTAGATCTAAGTCCTCACATTCTTCAAGCATGAAAAACCCTAGTGCCCAATCTTTGGTCAACAATTCTTTCAACTTTTAACATTTTAACCCAATTCCAAAACATCTCTAACATACTTTCCTTTCTGATGAGCGGCTAGGTATCCCTATGCCCAACCATACAAATCACGAGCATTCACGCGCGACTTGGTCAAAATCCGTAGACTGTAAGCACTTAACATACACTAGACTTCTAACCAGTGAAACCTTGGGTTGGAACGGTCATTGTCATCCTAATCTCACTTGTGAAGTTCTATTACGTTGGTTAAGTGAGACTAAGGCTAATGATTTTTATGTATTTTTAATTATCTTTTTCGACGATTAATTGAAGTATGAAAGGTAAGGAATAAACTATAATCTAATCTCTAATTATCCTAGTTTGTATTCTAACTACTCCTAGCATAAGTATCCGGTCCCATCTTTCGAGCACATTCTGAGCAGTTCCTAACACTGCTAGGTTACCAGACGTTAAGCGTCGCTGGGCTTACCGAGTGTTGGATTACGTTCGAGATGGTCATACCTATGTCTCTAACGAACTATGAATGAACCATAACAATTGAAATTATAATAATAAAAACATTAATAATCAATAAGTAACTAATAAAGTATAAACAAATAATTAATAAAGCATAAACATTTTAAACTATTAAATGCATGAAATAACTAAGTTCAAATGCTGCAAGGATTGCATGAACAGTTCATCTTTATTGTCATCACATCAATGGGCTCAGATACATCAATGCTCGAATAAAGATTCGATTGCTTTTCATACACCTGCTGTGGGCACTTGGAAAATATTCTATCTCTTGTGGGAGAAAACTGCAAGAGCTTCGCTACAACTACTCAAAAAGATGGCTAAATGAGCTGGAAGGCCCTCATATTTATAGGCCAGGAAGGGTGGCTGCGTAAACGAGGCCATGTCGACGTAGGATGGCTACGTCGACGGGCCCACGTTGACGTGGTTGCGTATACGCGGCCCCGTATATGCAGCCCAGTCGACGCATTGAATTTTAACACTTCATCATACCCCCACGACTGAGCAAAAACTCGTCCTCGAGTTATTTTACAATTTGGAAGGTATGGATTCTTATTTACAACACACATGACTTAAACACATGAATGACACACACATGAATTTACCAAGTGCTCAAGTTATAAAGGAGGAAAAATTACAAAAATGGCATTGTTCAGAGACAAAATTGAACACCTTGCTGATCCTCTGCAGTGTAGGATGACGTACAAAATTGCTAGAGAAGATCACATCATCCCTAGGGGTTGTGGTTCTGATGGACCTTCTCCAGCCTCTGGCCCATGCGTTGGTGGCAGCACGGATGTCGATAGCCTCGTGACAGCTACAACTTCTAGAGACAGCCAAAAAGCCTCCAAGAGAGCCCTCATTTTCTCTTCTTTGCTTCTAGGGTCGTTCACGGTCCAAGAAGCTTCTCCAATGTGTGCTGGAACTAGAATTTCCCAAGGGCAAGGCAGTGCCGAAATGAGTTCCTTCAAATTGACAAACCAGGCTGCGAATTATTTGCGTTCGATATTGAATGCTCGGATTGATGCTTGTAGTTGCTAGTAGTCACTCATTCTTTGGGCCAGGTCCTCCGCAAAGGTACATTGGTCTTCAAAGCTTGTATGGATGACCTCGAGTTCTGCGTTTGCTGTTGCCAGCTTCTGTTTTGTTGCCTTGTGCACCTGGAACTCTCCCTCATATAGAGAATATGAGGTAGCCACTTATTTCTCTAGCTCTGACCGTGGTCTCCCGATGGTGAGCATAGACAGGTTTGCATACCAAAGGTTGGCTAACTCCATGTATTCTATCATTTCTTCAATTTGCAGCTCCTTGAGGCAGATTTCTACTTTGTTGTAGGCGTTCAATCCATCAAAGTTGGATGGCCATACATTGCCTCCTTCTCAAAGCTACTGGAGTGCTTGGTTCATTTGGGCTTTGGCAACTTGAATGTGCTTCTCATTTACCTCCTTCTGTAATCCCACTTGGTCCCTGTAATGATTTTGGACTCTTTCAAACTTTAGGGCCTCATTTTTCCAAGCGGCAATTTCAATTGCAGACTTCTGTCGTAGTGCTCAAACCTCCTCCATTAACAGATTCCGATTCTCAGTAGCCAACCTTCTTATATCTATGTTCACCCTAGTTAGCTTCTCCTACTGTTGGTGGATGAAATCTTTCATGTGCTCGTTCTCTACACTAACATTGCGTAGGTGATGTACTTCAACAGTCAGCTACATGTTCTCCTGGCGAACCTTGGCCAAGTCTTTCTCTAAATGATACACTCGAGTGTCTACTATGGCCTTATCTAGGATCGTTGTCTCCCTTACATCCTCAACAACCTATAGTTTAAGCTGAAGCTATTGAAAAGCTTCATCTCTAGTGATTTCGTGGTCAAGGATGGCCGGATCGACAAGCTAGGCTCTTAATTGGGCAACCTTCGTTGCCAAGCGCTGATAAGTAGCTTGAGCAGCTTCTAGTTGCCCCTCCAAAATAAGGCTCTTGCCCCTTGCCAATAGCAGCTCTGACTAGGTTGCAGTGATGTTGTCCAGAAGATCGAAGACATCTGAAAGCGGTTGCCCAGTTCGCACCAGTCAGTCCAACATTTCAGGGAATAACTGCTAGGTTGCAGTTGATACGTCTCAGATGCTTGGATCTATTCTAGTTGGAATGGGTGCTCGGGTGGTAGAAAATATTGACCCTACCCTTTCAAGCAAGCTGATTGATTGTGCCACTTGCTCCAGGTGACTCATGGCAGGGCGATAGATCAAAGGATCATCTCCTCCACCAGTTCTGCCGGACTACTCTCGTTGACTTGAGAGCATTTCCTGGATCTCGTGGATGTATGTTGCTATTGTTTAAAAGCCCAGCTGCGTTGTTTGCACAGGTGGTGGAGGTGGTTGCTGCTCTTCCTCTGTCTGTGTGGCAGCAGGCATTTTGTCTTTTATCATTTCTCACCACAAGGCAATTGGGACGCACCAGAGGTTGTCATTAGAACACCGTGCGATCCCTGCCCATTTGCATAACTTTTGGATTAGGAAAGGAAAAGGGAGAGCTTGTCTTCCACGTTCGTTCTCTACGAACCTCTTTTCAATCTCCAAAAATAGTAGCTGTGGAAGACTCATGGGAAATTTCCCACTCAAGGCGGCACACGCACGAGCGGAGAAGGCAGTGATTTTGCTTGGTCTTACTGTTGGATTCAGATGGTAAGATGCTATCTTTGAATAGACTCTCTCCACTGTGGTCAATGAGCCAAATTCCTTGCGCTCTACCCCGTAGCATCGTCTAGTCCATTGCACCTTCACCTCTAGATCAGCCTGCTTAGGAATTTCCACCACATCTGCCCCAGTTTTTGGCAACCCAGAGCTTGTGTTATTGCTTCTAAAGAGTAAGAGACATATATGTCCTTGATTCTTACTCTTGACCCTGGTTGCTGATTCGTCCAGAAGAGATATGTTTCTCCTAAGTACCACTCATCACTGGTTGTGATGATTGGCCACATCGAAGAATTCTACAATTGAAGTCTGACATCTTCTGGCGCATTTTTGAGGAAAGGTCCAAAGTTTAACTCTTGGAGGACCATCTGTTGCACCTCGCATGGCATGATAGCATCGAGGCAAGCTTGGGTCAAGGTGATCTCAAGCTATGATGCTATCCCAGGCATCTCATCCCCTAGCGATTGCACGCCAAGAATCTCCACTTCGGGAATCTGGTGGACAAATTCCATGTCAAGTCGTTCGTGGAAGGGCCCAGTTGCATGGGAACCCTCCGCATACTCTGGCAGATGCATTCCACATCCCCTTCCCATTCATGGGCACTTTTCCCATGGTTGTGACGGTCCTTCGTCCTTTGGGTGCCTCGATTTGGGTGCCATCTAAAAACAAACATAACCATTCATTAGACCATTCAGAAGTAGCTTAAAATGGTCTGTATATACCTTCTCAATTTGACCAAGTTATGTTAATAGCACAGGCACACCATTAAGTCTCCCGGAGTGTTAAGTTAGGGGTTAGGGCCAAACGTTTTGTAATTAACAATTAATTAATTAATTAATTACATAAGGGCACCCCCCCCCCATGACTAAGTGCATACCTCCGGTTACATAAAAAGGGTGAGGACAGGTTGATGCGGACATGCGATGGAATGTAGGTGTGTTGGGAAGGGTTAGGCAGAAAAAACGGCAAAAATTCCCCTCAATTTGGACTCCAAATGATGAAAAATACAAAGTGCTGTGGGGTATATATAGGATTGGGCATTGTGTCGACGGGGCCGTGTATACGCAGTGGCTGCATATACGGGGCTCCGTATGCACAAAACTGTTCACCTGAAGACCAGTGTTGACCAACCCAAAAAACACCCGAATTGAAAAATTTGAAAACCCAAATTGAGGCAATTGAAGCGTAGAAAAGGCCCGATCATGACTAAAGATAAGAGGAAGGAAATTGAATGTGAAAAAGAGACAAAATTAGAGAACGGGGGTCAAAAAGAACTCAAGCGAGGATGAAATTGAACGATGGAGCACTAGAAACAAACAACTAAGAAAGCCAAAGGATTAGAGGCATAATAGGAAAAACTAGGAATATGCAGGTGGGTCCTCCCCATAGCAGGTAATAGCCTTATAGCCCTTGCATACCCTTAACACCAGAGTCTGTGGGCCTGGGTGTCGATAATAGGTGTCACCAGTGAAGACTCCAAACCAAGATAAACCTGCCAAGGCAGGAAAGACCAACAGAAAACACGATGAACACACAAAACATAAAAAGGGTAATGAGGTAAGTACAGAGAGAAGTGGGAATGGAAGGAGAGGAGAGAATGGAAATTCCAAGTGTCAGCCACATGAAACCCCATGTGCAAGTGTAGTTAAGTGACCCGGTAGAACCTTTCCTGAGATCAGATCCAAAACCATCCACAAACAGTGACCTCGCAGTGATAGACGAAGTCCCGACCATCCCCAAAGGAAACAAGAATGACCCCATAGAAAACCACCACTCCAGGAATATGAGAAGAGGGAAGTGAAATGGGAAAAAGTTAGAGGGGATCAAGGAAGTCCCATAACTAGCGTGTGTGGCCTGTGAGAGGCGGTCTACGAGGGTGTGCTTTGAATTCCCACTGCGATATGTTTTTTTTTTCTTTTGTGCGGGGGAACCACACAATGCAAAGACCCATGCATGTGTGCATGCATTCGACCAAGGGGTGTGATTTGAATCCTCAATTTATTCTTTTGTTTTTGTGTGTTTTTGTTTTTGTTTTCTTTTCTTTTGCATTTTCTCAATGAGGACCACACTATGCAAGGTTGAACTGCCCAAAAACTTCCATGGAGAGAAACTTGGAGTGATAGGAAATCCGTAAGGACACACCAACAACCCAGGGAATAGAACAAAACAACAAATAAAGCATTCCCTTTGAAGTCACACCCAATTCAAACCAGTGGGTCATCCCTCAGTCGGGGAACTACACAAGTTACACATTGATTAAAATGTTGTTAAATGAAGGGGTTGCATGTTCACGACAAAAGGAAAACCAGGAATGATGAATGGGTGGATGATGTGGATTCACTGCTGAGTTTATGAAGTGAAAACAACGTGCAATCTAAGGACAACCATGCAATGGTAGAAACCATATAACTAGGAAGACTATTACAGTACCTATCGTAACGAAAATTGACCATGCCAAACAATATGACGACAAAAAGTAAACAAAAAGAACATGAAAAATGAAAAAATGAAAAACAAAAAATTGGAAAACAAAAAATTGTAAAACAAAAAGTGGAAAACAAAGAAGTGTAAAACAAAAATTGGAAAACAAAAATTGAAAATCAAAAAAGTGTAAAACAAAAAATGATAAAATGGTGAGGGGTGTAGGGAAGTGGATCAGCAGGGATGACGGTCTTCCCCATGACTAGGTGGAAAGGAGGAGACATGAAAGATGGAGCGTGGATGATCAGCTGATGATGAGGCTGTGACACTGGCTTTATGAAGCTCACGAAAAGGTTTTAGTTATTGGTGATTGACCACCTCTGTTCTAGTGGGATCCCCAGGTTTGTGAATTAGCAAGGTCCCAAATGGGAAGGTTTCAGAGACAATATAAGGTCCCTCCCATAGTGTCTGAAACTTAGTCAGTTGGGATATATGTGAGGGATTCCAATACAATACCTTGTCTCTGCATTGAAATGTGACCTTCCAAATCCTAAGATCATGTCATTTCTTGTTATAGGCCTTGTGGGTTTCATTGGAAAATAAGGCCACTAATCGATTCTCATCTAGCACACTTAAGTTGATTAATTGTTCTCGTTGTGCTAGTGGTAGGTCAAGGTCGAGGTCACAGGCGGTGGATAGTGTCCAGAGTTTTGCTTGGATTGGAAGTGTTGGCAACTTACCGTACACTAACTCATAGGGAGAGTACCCTACAGGAAGTCTCCAAGTGGAGCAATAGGCCCATAGGGCATCGTTAAGCTTGGTACTCTAATCCCTCCTGTATTTGCTAATTGTTCTTGTAAGGATCTTAGTAATTTCCCTATTTGTGACTTCGGCTTGCCCGTTGGCTTGGGGGTGATAAGGTGTTGTGAATTTATGTGTGACCCCTAAGCATTGCATAAGTTTATGAAAAGTAACCCTTGTGAAGTGAGTCCCATTGTCAGAAATGAGTGCACGAGGCACTCCAAACCTGGTAACAATTTGTTGCTAGAAAAATCATGCAATGGTATTAGAAGAACAGTTGATGACGGTTGCCGCTTTTTCCCACTTTGTATAGTAGTCCACCGCCACGATGATATATGCCTTTTCATTTGACAAGGGGGTGATGGGCCCCATGAAATCAATACCCCAGATGTCGAAGGGCTCTAATGGTTGAATCCACTATTGAGGTTCCTCCAACTAAGTCATCATCCCACCATCTTGTTGGCATCGTTCACAGGAGCGGGCTAACTATTGTGCATCCTTGAAGAGTGTAGGCCAATAATACCTTACAAGCAGGATTTTAATGGTCGTTCTGCATCCAGCATAGTGGCCCCCACAAGGGCCCTCATGAGCATCCTAGAGGACACGCAGTGTATCAGTATTAGGGACACACCATCAAACCAAACCATCTGTGCACACCTTGTAGAGGTGACCATTGATTTCCATGAAATGCTTGGCCTTGTGGAGAAACTGTTGTTTCTACCGATGGTTCCATTCTTTTGGTAGCTCCTGTGTTGTAAGGTAGGTGAGGATGCGGTTGAATCAAGGGGATTCCTTGGGTGGTTGAGGATCAACAGCACCTATGAAAAGAAGTTCATATGGAAATTAGTCTGATAAAGGCTCCTCCTTTTCTATGTTATCCCATCATAACTGAGAAAAATGGTCAGCGACCACATTCTCGGACCCCTTTTTATCTACCATGGTCAAATCAAACTCCTGAAGAATCACCAGCCACCGAATTATGCAGGGGCTCACCGTTGGTTTGTTCATCAGGAACCGAATAACACTATGGTCTATGGGCACAAACACCTCGTATCTGAGCACATAGTGTTGGAATTTTTCTAATGCGAACACCACCGCCATCAACTCTTTTTCGGTGGTGGTGTAGTTTAGTTGTGCACCCACAATGCTACAGCTTGCACAGTGGATATAATACGGACATTTCTGATCATCACACTGTGTAAGCACGGCTCCCAAAGCGTAGTTGGAGACATCCATCATAATGTGGAAGGGTCTAGACCAATCAGGTGCCCGTAGAACCGGAGCTTCTATGAGTTTCAGCTTTAGCTCTTGGAATGCGGACTCACATTCCTTGGTCTAGACAAATGGAGCATCATTCTTTGTAAGCTCTACCAACGGCTGGGATATCTTCGAAAAGTGTTCAATAAAGCACCAGTAGTAACTAGTGTGTCCAAGGAATGACCGCACATCTTTGAAAGTACTTGGTTGGTGAGTAATTCCTTAGATGACCATGATCTTTTCAGGGTCTACGTTGATCCCTGTTGATGAAATGAGATGCCCCAACACTATGCCCTCTTGGATTATCAGATGGCTCTTTTGCCAATTGAGCCATAGATTGGTGTCTACACACCTCTTTAAAACTTGCTCTAGGTGGTCCAAAGCTTGCTCGAACGTGGCACCATATGTGGAGAAGTCATCCATGAAGACTTCCACACCATTGTTGATTTGTTACTGGAAGATGCTCAGGACAAGGCGTTGGAACGTCGTAGGTGCATTACACAGGCCAAAGGGCATCTTCTTATATGCAAAAGTCCCCCATGGACTTGTGAAAGTAGTTTTGGCCTAGTCCTTTGGTGCGATTTGGATCTAGTTATAACCACTATAACCATCCAAAAAGCTGTAATATTGGTTTCTTGCGATTGTGTCCAACACCTGGTCCACAAATGGGAGCGGGAAGTGGTCCTTGAAAGTTGCCATGTTAAGCAACTAGAAGTCGATACAGACCCTCCACTTGCCACCTTTCTTGGGTACGATAATGAGTGGGCTAACCCATTCGCTATTGGAAACTGAATAGATGAATCCCACCTTAAGCAGCTATTCAATTTCATCCTTTACTACCTACTTTAACTTGGGATTCAACCATCTTTATGGTTGTCGCCGTGGCTTCATGGAAGGGTCAAGGTAGATCTGGTGTTGGTAGATCCTGGGATCAATGCCAGTCAACTCAAGATAGGACCATGCAAATGCAGTAACCCATTTATTCACCATCACCAGCAACTTATTTTTCTGTTCAGGAGCAAGGGCAACATTGATAATTACTAGCTTATCATTTTGCAAGAATGCATACTCTAAGTGAGCTGGTAGGGATTTTAGCTCAAGGGGCTCTTGCTTGAAGCCCTCAAGGATCTATAGCTTTCCCCAGTCATCAAAGTCATCAACGATGGAGGTTTGTTGATGAATCTCCTTCATCACATCCATGCTGTCAATATAGGCTTGCACTAGCCCCTCAGATGGTTCCATGCATATTGTGTTGCTAGTAGGATCAGCTGTCAACCACTGGGTACCTTCTTGGTTAGTGGCTACTACGTACAGGCACTATTGAATTGGAGATTCCTCGGTACATCGACTACATGCTTGAATGGATGTCTACTTAGCAGACCATAACTGCTGCACATAGTTGCACCCCGAGTCACTGTACGTGATGCATGGAACTCTTTTCTTCTCGATCTTCCTGAAAGGATTTTCCTTTGAAATTTCCAGCGATAGATCTCGGAGTCCTAGTTGTGCATCCACCATGCTTAGCCAGGCTCTTCCCATGATGATTGGGAAGTTCCCCTTATAGTTTTCAACACGGATGACTAGGAAGTCAGCAGGGTAGGACCACCCACAAACGGTGGTCACAATGTCCTCCACCAGACCCAAGGGAACAGTGATGGATTGATCTGCTAACTCAAGCCAGATGTTGCTCTTCTTTAGTGGGGGTAGGTTTTAGTTCTTGTACATGTCATGAGAGATTAGATTAACCCCTGAACCTAAGTCCAGAAGAGCTTTGCACGACTCGTTCCCAGCCACCTAAAGATATATGAGGGGGCTTCCTGGATCTGTTAATTTTTGGGGAAGAGAACCAACTTTAATCCAATCGGTCATGGCATGTGTGAGCATGATTGTCTGGATGTTGGAGTGCGGCAGAGCAGAGGACTGCTTGGGTGATATGATGGTAGAGGCATTGGTAGGTTCGGAGGCACTGGCCACAGGCATAGGTGAGGGTGTGTTTGGATTATTGGGTCGGAAGAAAGGATGTTTGCGTGGCTTGGATTTTGGTCCACTCAGCCGAGGTGCCAGTTGTAAGTTAATAGCCCTCGTAGTGTTTCATTGTTGTGGCTGTGGCGGTATTTCTCCCTGCATGGATGGAGCAGGTGGCAACTGAGAGGGATGGTATGGAGGAGTGGCAGAAGAAGGTGACGAAGGGTAGAAGAGGTGTGAATTTGTCCCCCTGGGTGATGGAGATGGATGTTTGAAGTATTCAGGGGAGTGGTAGTAATTGAGAAAGGCTGCATGATTGAAAGAATCTCTTGGAGAGACAGGTTGCTAAACATAGTACCCATAAGGATCTGGTTGCTTGTAAGGTTACTGCTACCTTGGAGGTGGCATCCCCCACGCTTGTGGTTGCTGCCACGGTTGGAAATATTCATATGGTTGCGGAGGCATTCCACTTGGATAATATCCTTGTTGCTACTGGTGGAATCGCCTGGGGTTACCTTGTGGATAAGGCAACCTTCGGGGTGTCTACCTCTGTGCCAAACGAGGGTTCAAGGCATAGACCCCAGACTCTTGAAGGTGAGACACCACAGGGCAACATCCCTTAGGATGTTCATATTGGCATATGCCACATCCATCATCTTCCTCGATGTCAGAGTCTACAACCTGTTTTACTGCAGCAACTTTTCCCTTACCTTTATGTTGGGTATGTTCAGCTCCCTTCTTCCTGCACAGATCACAGTCACTACCTTGCTCTTTGGACTCTTCTGAAATTTCCAATACACTTTGGAATTTCTCATCCAAAGAGTCCCACATTTTATCCACCTTTGCAGAGATTTCAAATGCAAATTTTTGTAGCGGCAAAGTCTTCTAGTTCACCGCTGCTTCCAGTGGTGACTCTTCATCCTCATCACAAAATTAGACCTCCTTTTTTCTAAGGGAAGGGTCCTAGTTGAATTCTTTGGCACTCTCCTTTTTTTTGAGTTCTCGTTCCTCTTTGGCCACCTAATTAATGAGGTGCTGCAACTGATGGGCCCTTAGCTTCGACAATCGTCCCTTAGCATACACACCAAGGGTCTTTCTCATTTCAAAACAGAGCCCATCAATAATGTGGCGAAGCTATGCCCACTGAGAATAACCATGACTAGGGCACCGATACAACAGTGAGTAATACTTACTCATGGAGGCATCCAAGGGTTCATGATTCCCTTGTTTCCAACCTTGGATCTACCATCTCAGATTTGCCACTCTAGAGTACGTTTGATATTTCTCATTGAAGATTTCAAGCATCGTACTCCATCTTCTGATTGATTCCGGCTCTAAGGACCGGTACCAACTTTTAGCTTCTTTAATGAGTGTTTGGGGAAATAGCTTCAACCGTTGCCAATCGTTATCAATATTTTGTAAGGTGCAGGTGTCATGAAATGCCTACAGGTGGATCTGTGAATCACAATTTTATCCCCCTTCAAATTTAGGGATGTTGTTCATGTTGACACGCTTGATTCGACTATCCTTAATATGCCTACTTGGAATGTGAACTGCCTCTGCAATGTGGAGCATGCTCCGAGTAGCTAACAACGGCTCATCTGAATCATAGTCCTGTTGGGGACTATGATGTCTGTGACGATTTTTGCTACCCCTTCTTTCATGCTAGTAAGGGCCACGTGATTGGTCGCGTGCTTCCTCATGTTTCCCTACTTGAACTTGCTTACCACCGTCCTTTCTCTCCAACCTTCCCTTGTGATGCTCAGATCCTGAGCTAGATGAAGGCAAAGGAGAGGGGAAGGACAAAGAAGAAGGAGAGGCATCGACACTGCTTCAGCGTCGATCTGTCCATCTACCCTGGTGACGGCCGTGGTCATCTCCTCTAGCTTTGCTTCGTGACCCACCATTCCCTTGAGGATCGTGGTCACTTGGAGATTTTTTCTGGCTGACTGACTGGAGGATTTGTGGCCCCAGGTGAAGTTCGATCGAATGAGTATCATGAAATACAGGATCTCCATCGTCTTGTGGCCCTTGTGAGAATAAGGGGTTACTGAAATGTTTCCCCTTCTGTTGTTCATATCGCTCAGCCTGCTACTGATCTCTTGTCCGTTGAGCTTCTATGGGACGATAGTCTCGGTAGTCATGGTCCTCCATTACATACTCCGCCACTCAGTCCTGGATGCCCAGTCTGCCCAGATTATGATATAGCATTGCAAGAGTTGCTCGGTCAAGCAGTAGCACGATGCTATCCTCCATGTCCCGCCATCAAAGATGCTCATCCTGATGTAGAATGAATGTGAAATCAGGGACATATTCATCGAGATGTTTATACACCACTCGGCATTCTTATGGCATCGGTGGTTCAAATACCTCCCTCCTGTGAAAAGACATGTTGGACCTCAGATGGTCCATATAACTGGTGTACCTTAATTAATTAACTTAAATTCACCTAATGTGTGAGAATATTTCTATCCTGGGTTCGATCCAATGACTTAAATGATAATTCCACTAAAGTCAGATGACGCATGTAAGACTAACAATCCCCGACAACAATGCCAATGATGAGCGGCTAGGTATCCCTATGCCCAACCATACGAATCACGAGCATTCATGCATGACTCGGTTGAAATCCGCAGACTGTAAGCACTTAACATACAACAGAGTTATAACCAGTGAAACCTTGGGTTGGAACGGTCGTTGTCAACCTAATCTCACTTGTGAAGTTCTATTACATTGGTTAAGTGCGACTAAGGCTAATGATTTTTATGTATTTTTAATTATCTTTTTCGATGATTAATTGAAGTATGAAAGGTAAGGAATAAACTATAATCTAATCTCTAATTATCCTAGTTTGTATTCTAACTACTCCTAGCATAAGTATCCAGTCCCATCTTCCGAGCACGTTCTAAGCAGTTCCTAACACTACTGGGTTACCAAATGTTAAGTGTTGCTGGGCTTACCAAGTGTTGGATTACGTTTGAGATGGTCATACCTATGTCTTTAATGAACTATGAATGAACCATAACAATTGAAATTATAATAATAAAAACATTAATAATCAACAAGTAACTAATAAAGCATAAACAAATAATTAATAAAGCATAAACATTTTAAAATATTAAATGCATGAAATAACTAAGTCCAAATGCTGCAAGGATCGCATGAACAGTTCGTCTTTATTGTCGTCATGCCAATGGGCTCAGATACATCAACGCTCGAATAAAGATTCGATTACTTTTCATACACCTGCTGCGGGCACTTGGAAAATATTCTATCTCTTGCGGGAGAAAACTACAAGAGCTTCGCTACAACTACTCAAAAAGATGCCTAAATGAGGCAGAAGGCCCTCATATTTATAGGTTGGGAAGGGTGGCTGCGTAAATGAGGCCATGTCAACATAGGATGCCCACGTCGACGGGCCCACGTCGACACAGCCGCCTATACGTGGCCTCGTATATGCGACCTAGTCGACGCATTGACTTTTGACACTTCATCACTTTCTTTCAATTCCTCTTTCACTAATGCTCATCAACATCTTTAAAATTTCGAGACATTACTAAGTTTCCACAATATAATTCAACATGCTATGTCTTGTAGGTCTTTTGTCAGTATCTTTTGAGGCACAATAACTCAATGGTCTCTAACTCTTCTCAATTTGTCAATCTAAACCTTGAATGACTTCAAATCTTGTTCCCCTCTCAATTTGATAAGTTTACCTATTCAAATAAATTTTCTTTATCAATGAAGTTTCACCCAATGTTATTGCTAGAAAAGCTTAATTTGAGAAAATGAATAATAAAATTGATGTATTACAACACAAACATTGACAAGTAGTAGCAAAAAATGAAATTACTTTAGCAAAAAAAAAAATCAAGAACACCCTATTGAATAGTTAAACATTTACATTTTGACAAAAAAGGTATTTTAATCAATTGCTACATGAATTCAATGATGTTTTAGCCTAGTCCTATGAAGATTTAAAGGTTTATAATACATTTATCATTACCCACACAATACCAGTTAGACTTGAAACTAAATATTTTAGACAAAAATTAAGACTAGTCAATCCTAAAATCAAACCTTTAATAAAAAAGGAGATTGATAGACTCTTGGAATCTAAAATCATATATCTAGTTAAACATTCTAATTGGGTTTCAAACTTAGTCCCCAGACATAAGAAATCAGGAAAGATGCTATAATGCATTGACTTTAGAAATCTTAATGCATCCTGCATTAAGGATAACTATACACTCTTACTTATGGAGGAATTACTTCAATGGTGTGCAAATGTACTCGTTCTTAGATGGATACTTAGGTTACAATCAAATTCTTGTGAATAAGAAAGATCAACATAAAATAGCTTTTGTTACAAAATGAGGAACATTTTAATATACCAAAATGCTTTTTGGATTATTGAATGTAAGATCAATCTTTCAATGTGTCATGGATAAAAATTTTGAAGGGATGATTAAGAAAAACACAGTCATTTATTTAGAAGACTCAATAGTTTTTTCATGTAATAGAGGAACTCATATTCAAGATCTTAAAAACATTTTTAAGATGTAGAAACTATGATGTGACATTAAATGCTAAGAAGTCTATATTTGGTGTACAAACTGGAAAATTCCTTGATCACATCGTGACAAGAAAAGGTATTTCCATTGATCCTAAACATGTTAATGCTAGCTTAGAAATTCCTTATTCCTTATTCACAAAGAATTCAAGAGCTTTCTTTGGGAAGATTAACTTTGTCAAGATATTTATTTGTATGTTTGTGAAACTAGTAAGGCCTCTTAACCCAATGCTAAATGATGAGTGGTGAGGTACCCCTACACTCAACCATACGAATCACTAAGGCATTACATGTGATCTGGTCAAATTCCATGGACCTATAGTTATCTAATGCACTAGCTCTTCTAGGAAGTGAAATGGGCATTGAGAATGTTCGTTGTCTTTCCAACTACACTTATGAGGCTCAAGAAGGTATGATTTAAGTGTAATTGAGGTATATGATTTTTATCGTTTTATGTTTTATAGATGTAATTTCCTACAACAAGAATAAAGAGTAGAGTAACTTAGAATCTAACTTGTTTACTATCTATCTAGCCTAACACAAGTAACCACCCCACTTTCTTGGACACATCCTAAACACATATAGTATTGCTGAGCTACCAAACATTAAGCATTGTTGGGTTACCAAGTACTATATGAATGCTTGAAGTGGTTGTGCTTACATTCATTAACTACTAGAAATAAATCGCTTAATTCAAATGCATTAAAATATAGATCAAGAAAGTAAAGTGCAATAAAGAAAATATTAAGCTATTCTTACTATTGCAAGGATTGTCAAAAGAGTTCGTTTTATTTCTGTCACACTATTGCACTCAGGTACATCAGTGCTTGAGCAAAGAATTGTACACACTTAGACTTCTTCTATGGGTACTTAGAAAATATTCTAACTCTGAGGAAAAGAAATGACAAAATCTTTGCTACTCTGACTAGAAAATGACCAAAAACTGATTGTGAAAACTGAAGCCCAGGCGTGGTATTTATAGCCTTGGGGTATACACTCTGATATTGCATACATGACAACGCATCAAGGCCTCAACGTCATGTACTTAACAACAAAGCCAACAATAAACATGTTTCATCATACCCCCACAACTGAATGAAAACTCATCCTCAAGTGAAGAAGATGAGGAACAAGTTCTTTACAACATAACATATTGGGTAGGTATGGGATTATTGACTCTCACACAAATTGACTTATATGAAATAGACATACAAACTCTAAGTGCCCAAGTGTACAAAATTACAATATTTTTTACAACATTGGATGTTCATGATAAGAGAGGTGAACACCCTAAATAACA
>MNCI01011933.1:47507-75157 GCA_015680685.1 Gnetum montanum | reverse complement strand
TAAGATGGTATGCAAGGATCAACATGTCTCCCCATGTGGCAATATTCATTGGGCCCCATGGTGGTTGGAGTGTTGATTGTTGGCCTTGATAGAGTAACAGGAGGCATTAGGTTCGAAGAGGAAGATGCACCATAGTGTTGGATTTGTGTTGAGGTGGTGGATGTAGTGGTTTTTGAACTGTGGCGTCCCTTTCAATGGTCACATCTAAAGAAGGGACACCTTCAATGTTGTGAAGGACCTCCACTGTTGTTGACAGTAGTAGCACAAGTAACGTTTGTGGGTTGGCACTATGGTGCAAAATCTTCTGGCATAGTTGGTGGTGATGTAGAAGGGGATGAAGTATGAGAATATTGAGGTTGAGGAGAAGTGTAAGGCACATGAGGTGGTGATCTTGTTGGAGAGGACATGGGTGGATAGTACTCGGGAGAATGAAAATGATGAGGTGAGGTAGAGGATGCTGATCTTGTTGGAGAAACAGGGTGTTGAACATAATAAGCAGTTGGCGCTGGGACATACGAAGGGTATGGTCCAGTTGGCGGTGGCCTCCCCCACGACTAAGGTTTTTGCCATTGTTGTTGGACACAGTATTTTTGTACAAACTTTGGATGTAAAATTCCCCCCAATGCTCATGTAAATGTGACAAGATTGGACATTGACCTTTGGGGTGATCGTATAAGCAGATATTACATTGATACGTATGATTGGCAGTTGAGTTCCTATCCTTATTCTCTTCTACCCTTTTTTTGATTGTTGTGTGGTGTCTTGTCCTATTTCTTGATTTGGCATAGTTCTTACTCTAATAATGTTGGTATATTCTCCACATCTCTTATGTACCCAGTCCATCATCTTATTGATCTTTGCCTCAATTTCACCTAGTAATTGTAGGATTGGCAAAGATGATTCCACCTCCTTGAATTGAGTTCATTTCTCTTCTTCATGATCATGGACCCTTGTTATTTTAAGATTTTGGTCCTGTTGAGAACTTTCAACATTCTCCCATTTAGTTATTTCTCCTTCTTCTTTTTCTATCCGCTTAATAAGCTCTTGGAGTTGATGGGTCCGTAGCTCATATAGTTGACCTCAGGTGTACATCCCTAGGGTCTCCCTTGTTTCATTATGGAGTCCATCTATGATATGGTACATTAGCCTTTCCTTGAAGAACCCATGGCCTGGGCAGTTGTTTAACAGTGCATAATATCTTTCTAAGGCCATGTCCAAGGGTTCATGTTGTGCTTGTTTCCATTCTTGGATTTGCCTCCTCAAGGTTGACACTCTTGCATAGGTTTGATATCTTTCATAGAAAATTTCTACCATTGTCAACCAACGTCAAATTGATTTTGGTTTTAATGACCTATACCATACTTTTGCTTGGCCAATGAGTGTCAGAGGAAAGAGCTTAAGTTTTTGCCATCCATTATCAATATTGTTCCATGTATAGGCATCATAGAAGGCTTGTAAATGTTGTTGTGGATCTGAATCATAGCCTCCTGAAAACTTGGAAAAGTTGTTTAAATTAAGCACGGGTAGACAACTTTCCTTACGATGCCTACGGGCTATTCGAACAGCCTCTTGTATTTCCATTAAGCTTGTAGTGGCCAGTAGGGGTTCATCATCATCAAGTTATGCTTTTATGTGTTGAGATGATGTTGTCTTCGTTTATGTTTATAAGAAATCCCCACCTCAGGTTGTGTACTCCAATCTTCATTGTCATAATATTCATTGGTCCTCCAATGAACTGCCTCACTGGATGTAGCATTATTATAGTCTTGTAGGAGAGACATGGTTGTAAATTTATGTGTGATTTAATTACAATTATTATTATTATTTTTCTGAAAGATATATCATCAGGGCTTTGTTACAGTAATCTTGTATGATGTAACTAATCTAAATAACTAGCACCATCCCCGACAATGACGCCAATGATGAGTGGCTAGGTACTCCTACACTCAACCATACGAATACGAGCATTCACACATGATCCGGTCAAACTTTGTGGACAGGCTAGTTGTGGTATCTAGATAGTTACACGTCGATCGTAGTTCGTTATCTTCCCACCTGGACTAGTATTTTCTTTGTCACGTATGGTTTAGTCCAAAGTGAGGCGTATGATGTGATCCTAAATTAGTGCTACTCCTAGAGACAATGGAAAATAATATTGATTAAGCTAATGAGTAATAGGAAATGAAGTCTAAACTAACCTAACTGCGATGAACATCTGTTCCTTAATCATCCGTACACATCTTGGACCTCGTGCACGACTACTACTGGGATTACCAAGGATAGATCCTAGGTACGCTACTAGGTTACCAAGTAGTCACACTTAAATGCTCGTGATTAAGTCATACTGATTCTGCAGTTAACAACAAGAATAGTAAATGATGGTAAAGAAACATTAACTAAGAAAACAATAAATAACAATAATAATTAATCACAACAATTAAATAATTAAAACTAAGTGAATGTTGCAATGATGAAGTAATCTCGATCTTTATTGCTGATCATGTACGTGTCCAAGTACGTCACACTCGAATAAAGGTTCCGTACAATTACAAGCATCACACTGTGGGCATGCACTTGGAAAAATAATCTAACTCCTACAGAAACAAACTATAAGAGCTTCGCTACAACTAACTGAAAAGGTACCTAAGTGCAATGAGTGTGCGCTTATTTATAGGCTAGCATAAACAAGGCCGTGTATACAGGGCCTAGTATACACAGTCCCTGAAAACCATGATTCATCAACTCACTACCCATTACATGAAAAGAAACCATGTCCTAATTATTTGTAACAAAATTCAAAGCTAGAAACTAGACACCAACAATAAAATGATAAAAAAAATAGTACATACCATCATCAGGTAACGCATTACCATTGTACCTAGCACTTATTAACAAAAAGTTAGAAAATCAAATCAAATAGAACAAAAAATAAAAATAAAAGAAAGTGTAAAATATTCAAGAAATATCAAATGTACTAACGATGGCATAAAACAAAAATTAGAAAAGATTTATAACATGAAAACAAAAAGATGTAAAATAAAGAATGTATAAAACAAAAAGTTGTAAAAAAAATATTGAAAAACTAAGGAGCCACTTAAATAATTAGCATAGTTGGCTATCTCCCCCGCGACTAAGTTGGAAGGAGGAGATTTGAAATATGAAGAGTGGTTATCCATCTAATGAGATGCTTGTTGTCTTAGCTGGCATATGCTCATGGAAGGGTTTAATTTTTTGGATGTTGACCAGCTATTTCTTGTTTGGACTCTCAGGTTTATAGATAATCATGGCCCCAGAAGGAAAAGTCTCGTAAATAATGTAAGGTCCTTCCCACAACGTTTGGAACTTAGTTCGTTGAGGTACATATGTGGGATTCTAGTAAAAAACCTTGTCTCCTAGTTGAAATTTAACTCTTCTAATTTTTAGGTCATGACGCTTTTTGTTATAGGCCTTGTGAAACTCATTATATGATAGGATCATTAATCGATTTTCGTCTAGCAAGTTGAGATTCATCAATCATTCTTCTTGGGCTAGACTCAAGTCAAGGTCAAGGTCATAAGCTGTTGAAAGTGTATGGAGTTCAGATTGAATAGGAAGTATTGGTAGTTTGCTATACACAAGCTCATAGGTAGAGTAGCCTATAGGAAGTTTTCCAAGTTGAGCAGTAGGCCCAAAGGGCATCATTCAGTTTTGTGTTCTAGTCCTTCCTATACTTGTTAACAGTTCTTGTTAGTATCCTTGTGATTTCCTTATTGGTACTCTTAGCTTGACCATTAGCTTGGGGATGGTAAGGTACTGTGAGTTTATGTTCAACCCCCAACTGTTGCATGAGCTTCCAAAAAGTAGTACTTGTAACATGAGTTCCATTATCAAAAATTAATGCATGTGGCACACCAAACTTGCTTACAACATTTTGTTGTACAAACTTAGTAGCAGTAGAGGATGTATAGTTGATGATGGTTGCTGCTTCTACCCATTTCATACAATAGTTAACAATGACTATGATGTACACCTTTCCATTTGACATGAATGTGATGGGACCCATGAAATCAATGCCCCAAATGTTAAATGGTTCCAGCGGCTGAATCCATTATTGAGGTTTCTCCATTTAAGTAGTCATTCCACCATCTCATTTGCATCATTCACAAGAGTGGACATAATGATGGGAATCCCTAAAGAGTGTTGGCCAATAGTACCCTACCATTAGGATTTTAATGGTTGTGCATCTCCCAGCATAGTGTTCTTCACAAGGACCTTCATGAGCATCTTGGAGAATGTGTAATTAATTAGCATCAGGGACACACCAACAAACTAGGCCATCAGTGCACACCTTGTAGAGGTGTCCATTGATTTCCATGAAATGCTTTACCTAGTGAAGAAACTGCTATTTCTTTCAATGGTCCAACCCTTATGGCATCTCCTGAGTGAGAAGATAGGTGAGAATGTTATCATAGCATTTTGGCTCATTGGGCATTTGTTCAGTTACAACCATAGTTGATGAGTGGCAAGGTACCTCTACACTCAACCATATGAATACGAGCGTTTCACGTGCGATCCAGTCAAACTCCAAGGACTAAGTGCTTATGCGCCTTAATGGAACACTCAAGGTTAATCAATCGTTGTCTTCCCAAACTTACTTGTATTGTCATGGTTGTATGGTTAAGTAAGCTTGAGGTATATGATTTTTATAGCTTTTATATTTTTTATGTCTTATGCTAATAAAGGAAAGGGAGAGAGAACTAAGTGACTAACTTACATTAACTATTCATTAACTAAGTTCTAAATGTTCCTAACACTAGTATCCATTTCCACTTTCCATACACATCCTGAACTAGTGCAACACTACTGGGATTACCAAACACTAATCGTTATTGGGTTACCAAGCGCTACACGCATGCTCGAAGCGCTCGTACTGAGTGTACTTAACTAAGAAAGTAGAAGATTAAGAGAGAGATTAATTAGCTAGGAAAGCATTAAACATTCAAAAATAATTAATTAATAATTAGCTTAATCTGTATGTTGTAAGGTTTATCATAAAGTTTTTCTTTATTGCCATACACAAATGTGTGCTTAGGTATAAATTACTTGAATAAAGATCCGTTCACCCTATGACTCCTACTGCAGGCACATAGAAATTATTCTAACTTTGGACTAATAAAACTGCAAGATTTTGGCTAAGGGTCTAAGTCTTACTGCCTTGACACCAAGGGCACCGCCTCTTATTTATAGAAGATGAGACAGGATGCGATATCGCGTACGCGATATCGCGGCTCATCAATAACAAAGAGGAGTTCATTATAAAATGTATAAGATAATAGGCTTTCTTCCTCTTTGTCATCCCATCGCAACTAAGACAAGTGATCAGCGACCACATTCTCAATGCCCTTTCGATGTACCATCGTGAGATCGAATTCCTACAAGATCACCAACCACTATAGGACATGAGGGGCTCATCATTGGCTTATTCATTAGGAAGCAAATGACATTATGTTTTGTGTGCACAAACACCTTGTATCTAAGCACATAATGCCTGAACTTCTCTAGATCAAACACCATCGCCATCAATTCTTTTTCTATAGTGATGTAGTTTAGTTGTACACCCACAATGCTTTGGCTGGTGTAGTGGATGTAGTATGGATGTTTCTTGTCATCTAACTACATCAACATAGCTCCCAAAGCATAATTTGATGCATTCATCATGATATGGAATGGCTTGGATCACTCAGGTGCTTGTAGGATTAGAGTTTTTACAAGCTTCTATTTCAATTGTTGGAATGTTTTTTCACATTTTGCAGTCCAAAAAAAAGGAGCAACTTTCTTTGTTAGCTCGACTAATGGTTTTATGATCTTAGAGAAATTCTCTATGAATCGCTGGTAGTAGCCAGTATGTCCAAGGAATGATCAAACATCTTTAACTAATTCTGGTTAGCGAGTTATTCCTTGGATGACCCTTATTTTCTTTGGGTCTACCTCAATTCCTACTTGTGAGATTCTATGCCCTAATACAATGCCCTCCTAGATCATGAGATGACTCTTTTGCTAATTGTGCTGTAAGTTAGTTTCAACACATTATTTTAGCACTTGCTCAAGGCAATCTAGGGCTTGCTCAAATGTAGCTCAATAGGTGGAGAAGTCATCCATGAAGACTTCCACACCACTACCAATCTACTGTTGAAAAATTCTCAAGACTAGGTATTGGAATATGGCAGGGGCATTGCATAGACCAAACGACATCTTATGATATGCAAAAGTCCCCTAGGGACTCATGAATGTTGTCTTTGCTTGTTCTTTTGGTGCAATTTGAATTTGGTTATAGCCACTATAACCATTTAAAAAATTGTAGTAGCAATGCCCAGATATTGTATCAAGCACCTGGTTAAAAAATGACAATGGAAAGTGATCCTTGAATGTTTCCATATTCAACAGCTTGAAATCGATGCAGACCTACCACTTGCCACCTTTCTTTGGCACAATTACGAGTGGGCTAACCCACTTGCTATCTGTAATGGGATAGATGAACCCAACCTTGAGGAGTTTCTTGATTTCTTCCTTGACGATCTACTTCAGTTTGGGGTTCAAATGCTTATGTGGCTATCATTTTGGCTTCATGATCAGAGTGGTGTAAATGTGATGCTAGCATATCATAGGATCCATCCCTATGAGTTCAAGATATAAGCAAGCAAAAGTTGTTGACTGTCTTCCAACTACTTTCAACATCTTCTTCTATTCTGAAGCAAGTTTTACATTGATTATAACTAGCTTCCCATTCTTCAAAAATACATATTCCATTCCAACTAGTAATGTTTTCAGCTCAAAGGGCTCTTGTTTGAATTTGTCAAGAATTTTCAACTCTCCCCAATGAGTATCATCATTTGTATCATTAGAGAGTTAGTGATGAACTTGCTCAAGTTCATTCATGCCTGTGATGTATGCACATGTCAGGAGCTCAATTAGTTCCATGCAAAGTGTGTTGCTTTCTGAATCAATGGTCAATCACTAGGTGCCCTCCTATTTTGTGGCTACTGCATACAGACACCTTTGAATTTCTACTTCTAGTGCACATTGTTTGCATGAAAAGATAGATGCTTGCTTGATGGTCCAAAATTTTTGCACATAATTGCACCCTGTATTGCTGTACGTGATGCATGAGACTCTTTTCTTCTTGATCTTTTCAAATGTATTTTCTTTAGATATCTCTAGGGAAAGATCTTTGATGTCCATTGTTGCATCGATGGTGCTCAGCTATGCCCTTACTATTATGATTGGGAAATCCCCTTTATAGTTCTCTACTTTGACTACCAAGAAATCAACAAGATAAGACCACCCACAGATAGTGGTCATAATGTCTTCTACCAGTCTCAATGGAATAGTGATGGACTAGTCTACCAATTCTAATTTGATGTTACTCTTCTTAAGAGAAGATAGGTTCTAGGTAGTGTACATCTCATGAGAAATCAAATTAACTGCAAAACCTGAATCAAGAAGAGCCTTGCATGATTTGTTTCTAGTAATTTGCAAATAAATTAGAGGACTTCTAGGATTGGCTAATTTCTTGGGAAGATTTCCTGCATAGATTCAATCAGACATAGTGTGAGTAATAATTATAGAATGAGTCCTTGATAGGTTTTGGTTTGAAGAAGGCTTGAAGGAATTTGATATGGAGGAAGAAACAAGAGTAGGGTTGTCAATTGCCAGTGTGGGTAAAGGCTTTAGGTGGACTACGAGGTCGAAAGAAAGGTATTTTTTTATCAGGCATTCGAATCCTTTGATTGATTATTGGATTACAAATTAACAACCCTTGTAGCATTGCATTGTTGCAGTTAAGTAGGCAGTTCACCCTACATTGGTGGAGCAGGTAGTAGCTATGCAACTGGAGGAGGAGTATGTGTAGGGAAAGGAGGATGATAAGGATAAGAGGTAGTATCCATTCTTTCATGTGGCAAAGGAGCTTGATAATAATCTAAAGGATGGTAGTGAGGTTAGAAATTAGAAACATGATTGGAGGAGTCATGGGTTGCTACACATGGTAACCATATGGGTCAGGCTACTGATAAGGGTACTATTATCTTGGCAGTGCCAGTGCCCATGATTGTTGTTGCTATCATTATTGATACTATTCATACAGTTGCAGTGGAGCTCCACTTGGACAATATGGTTATTGTTGGTGGAACTGCCTGAGATTACCTTAAGGATAAGGTAACCATCTAGATGTTTGCTTTTGTGTAAGTCATGGGTGTAAGGCATACACCCTGAACTCCTATAGATATGACACAACAGGACAACATCCCTTAGAATGTTTGTATTAATAGATGTCACATCCATGATCATCATCTGATTCATTGTTTGCAACCTCTTCTATTGTAGCAATCTTACCCTTACCTTTGTAATATGCACGTTCAGCTTCCTTGCACCTCTTATGCTCATGCTCACTACTTTATTCTTTGGACTCCTTAGTAATTTTAAGAACAACTTGGAATTTGTTATCCATTGAGCACCTTAACTAATCAACCTTGGTTGTAAGTTCAGATTGGAATTGTTGGAGTGGCAAGGCTTTCTTATGCATCCCCTCATCAAATATGGACTCATCCTCACTATCACAGAATCGAACCTCTCTCTTATGAATGGAAGGATTACAGTTGTACTCTACTACACTTTCTCCTTTTCTTATTTCATCTTCATATTTAGTGACCTTCTCTATTAATCTTTGTATCTAACAGGTAGTTAGTTCTAACAATTGCCCTTGGGAATAAACACCAAAGGTTTTCCTTGTTTCATTATGAAGCCCATCTATAATGTGGCAAAGTTGAACCAATTGAGAATAACCATGGCCAAGACATTTGTGCATCAAGGCATAGTATTGGCCAATGGCAACATCCAAGGGTTTGTGTGTTTCTTTTTTTCACCCTTGAATTAACTTTCTTAAGTTGGACACTCTAGAGTACATTTGATACTTATCATTGAATAACTCAAGCATGGTACTCCATCTTCTGATAGATTCTAGCTCTAAGGACCGGTACCAGTTTTCCACTTCTTTGGTGAGTGTCCTGGGGAACAACTTCAATTTTTTCCACTCATTCTGTATGTTCTATAAGGCACATGCATCTTCACTGCAACCACCTTCATTGTAACCACCTTCATCATTTTGGTCCCATCGATCATTTCATTCACTACAACCACCTTCATCATGGTCTCGTCCTTTACAGTCATGGTCAAAGCCAGAAGAAGAAGATGATGATGAAGGAAAAGAGCAAGGAGAACCAACACCATCATGATGCCTACTACTTCCTCTTCGATGATCGCAACCACAATCATGATTGTGCTTCTTGTATGCACTCTTGTCTTGACTTTCCCCTCTAGGTCCAACTTTGTCATTGGATCCCTTATTATTAGAATTAGGATTGTGAATTGTGGAGTGCAGATTCTAGTTTTGACCTCTATCACCAAAGTCAAAGAGAAGAGTTTTATTAAATAAAAAACCCCTAGAGAAGGATTCCCCACTAGCTTGTTCATACAATAGGAATGGAGAATTGTTGAGTCCTTTTCCCTTTGAAAATTCATAGCACTGCTCTAACTATTGGTCCCGTAGATGTTGTGCTTCAGTGGGATGATAATCCCTAGCATCAACATCTTCCACAATATACTCCCCATGGTGATCTTAAAGACCACATCATATAAGCATTTGATAGAGCATTGCAAGATCAGCACAATCGGGTGGCAAAAATATGTTTCCCTTCATGTCATGCCATCATAGTTATTCATCTTCGTGTAGGATGAAGGTGACGTTTAGTACATACTCATCAGGATGAGTATATATAATTAGATATTATTAAGGCTTTGACGAATTAACTCTATTAGCCTTGGGTAGAGTCGCTCCTGTGAGAAGAAGACATTTTCAGTTAGCGATTAAAAATCATAGTGTGCTCTAAGAATTTGTTGTAGTAATTATAAAATAAGATATGGGGGGTTGTTAAGGTGATGTGCTAGCTGGAGAAGAAAAATTAAATCCAAAACCTTAATAGAGCCCAATGTTGCAAGATGACCCCCCAGTCAACCTACAACAAGACAAAAGCTTATCGCACCCCCCCGGACGACAGCTGAAGAAGGAGATCAATACACCTAATTCAAAGAGAATTTAGTTGGAAAAGGTAATATTATTGAGAAAGCCTAGTTCACGACAGTGAAGTTGAACATTACTAGCAATAGAGCATTTCATACCGTAGTCAAATTCATTGTAGTTTTTGTTTTGATACCAAGTAATAGAGCAATAAGATATGACTCTAAGGTTTGTTCCAATGATTTAAATACTTTTCACTAGGTCCTAGATAGCACAAAAAATAACAAAAGGGTCCCTAGCAATGGTGCCAATGATTAGCGGTGAGGTACTCCTATGCTCAACCATATGAATCACTAAGGTGTTACGCACGATCTAATTGAATTTTGTGGACCTATAGTTATCTAATGCACTAGCTCTTTTAGGAAGTGAAATGGGTGTTGAGGACATTCATTGTCTTCCCACCTACACTTGTGAGGCTAAAAAGGGTATGGTTTAAGTGTAATTGAGGTATATGATTTTTATCATTTTATGTTTTATAGATGTAATCACCTACAACAAGAATGAAGAGTAGAGTAACTTAGAATCTAACTTGTTTACTGCCTATCTAGCCTAACATAAGTAACCACCACACTTTCCTAGACACATCCTTAACACATATAGCATTGCTAGACTACCAAACATTAAGCATTACTAGGTTACCAAGTACTATATGAATGATCAAAGTGATCATGCTTGTGTTCATTAACTGCTGAAAATAAATCACTCAATTCAAATGCATTAAAATAAAGAGTAAGAAAGTAAAGTGCAATAAAGAAAATATTAAGCTATTCTTAGTGCTGCAAGGATTATCAAAAGAGTTCATTCTATTCCTATCACACTACTGCACTCAAGTACATTAGTGCTCAAACAAAGAATTATACACACTTAAACTTCTTCTATGGGCACTTAGAAAATATTCTAACTATAAGGAAAAGAAATGGCAAAAGCTTCACTACTCTGACTAGAAAATGATAAAAAAACTAATTGTGAAAACTAGAGCCTAGGCATGGTATTTATAGCCTTGGAATATACACCTTGATGTTGTGTACACGACGTTGCATCAAGGTCCCAATGTTGCATACACGACGTCGTGACTCCAATGTTGCATACCCAACATTAAAGCAATGATAAACATGTTTCATCACTAAATAAAGATGAGGACATTACATGGATTGATGAATACAAAAATGCTTTCTTAGTTATAAAAGAAACTATAGTTGAAGCTCCAGTTTTAGTTACTTCCTAGAATAAAAATGATTTCTTCCTTGATGAACCGTGTTTTGCCTAGCTCTAATGTTGGATATCCGATATTGTGGCATGTGTGGCAAACTATAAATATGGTGCTTGGGCACACAGTTTTCATATAGTTTTTAGTTAGTTTTTGCATAGAGTAATGAAGTTCTTACAGTTTAGTCATTTTAGAGTTAGAATATTTCTGATTGGCCATAGTAAGAGTCTAAGTGTGTATGGACCTTTGTTCGAGCACTGATATACCTAAGCATAGTAGTATGATGGGAATAAAGATGATTCCTTTTAATAAACCTTGCAGCATTGAGAATAGATTAATGTTTCTTTCAATGCATTTATTATTTATGCGCTTTACTTTAATGCATGATAATTGAGCAATTAATTTCAATTGTTAATGAACATAAGCATGACCACTTCGAGCATATGTGTAGCACTTGGTAACCCAAAACAACTTAACATTTGGTAACCCAGTAGCACTACATGTGTTTAGGATGTATTCAGGGAGTGGGAATGGGTACTTGTGCTAGGCTAGCTAACTAGTAGATTAATTAGATATTAAATTCCTCTACCTTTCATTCTTGTTCTAGGTGATTAAACTTATAAAATATAAAATAAGAAAAATCATATGCCTCACTCTAGACTAAACCATATACATGACAAAGCTACCACTAATCCAAGTGGGAAGATAGTGAACTATGATCAAGGCATAGCAACCTAGATGCTACAACTAGTCCCATCCATGCAATTTGATCAGATTGTGCGTGAACACTTGTGATTCATATGGTTGGACTTAGGGGTACCTCGTCACTCATCATTGGCACCATTGCTAGGGAATGGTGCTAGTTATCTATATTAGCTATATCACAAACAATCACTGTAAAAGTATTAATGATTTATCTTTAGAAAACATTAATATTTTAAGTCACACACATTATCAAACAAAATGATATCTTCTTCACATAGGACCAAAACTACATCACATGATGAAAACACTCATAGGAGAAATGATAGGATCTATACTAAAGAAAACTGGAGTGAACAACCTCAAGCAGGGGTTTCCTATGCTCATTTAGATCCTTATTACACTCAAATACTACATTCAACTAGTGTAGACAATCCCAAAGGAGTTGGAGTAAGTTCTAGATCAAGGAGGGCCTCAAGGCCTAGGACCTTTTGTAAACCTAAACAAGATAAATCAATGGACCATGGAGAGAACTATAGGAGCCATGAAAATTCTCCTAGTTCCTCATCTTCCTCTTCCTCTTCCTCTTTAGCATCTAGTTCTAATGAAGATGAACATAGGTATAGAGATAGAGCTCCACTACGGGGTCAAGATAAAGATACAAATCAAACCCAAGGGAAAAATCAAAGACATCAAAATGAGCATCATCACAATCAAACAAACAGAAATATAAATTTTCATCATAGCAAGTTTGATGATGATGAACCCTTGTTGGTCACTAAGAGCCTAATGTAGATCATGAAGGTAGTTAAGATACCTCACAAGCATCGTAAGGAAAGTCGCCTACCTAGGTTTGATATGAATAATATTCCTAAATCTGCAAGAGGCTATGACTCAGATCCACAACATCATATAGAAGCCTTCCATGATGTCTGTGCCTCGTAAAATATTGAAAATGGATGGTAAAAGCGTAAGCTATTCCCTAGGACATCAATCAATACAGTCAATGTGTGGTATTGATCATTGAAGCCAAACTCAGTCCAACAGTGGTTCACATTGTTGGAACTTTTCAACGAGAAATACCAAACCTATGCAAGGGTGTCCAACCCGAGGAGACATATCCAAGGATGGAGATAAGAATAACGTGAACCCTTGAACATGGCCTTAGATAAATATTATCCTCTACTGAATCAATGCCCAGGTCATGGTTTCTCTGAGGAAAAGAAGCTCTTCCACATCATTGATGGGCTTCATAATGAAACAAGGAAGATCCTTGGGATGTATTCTTTAGGTTAATTATACAAGCTATGAACCCTTTAGGTCCAAAAGTTAATCCAACATGTGGCAAAAGAAGAAGAAGAGCTATGTATACAAGAAAATGTAGAGGAAAATAACTAGGATCCAACTCTTTAAAAGAAAAGGGACCATATCTATGATGGGAAAAAAGAGGTAGCTCTTGATGAGATGATTTTACAATGAACCTTGCTAATACAAAATTCTCTTGTTAAGCTTGAAGAAAAGTTGGATACAATGTCAAAATGGATGAATGAGAAAGTTAAAACTTGCATAGAAATTGTAGAGGAGAAGGCAATGCAAAATGAACCAAGCAATAATAATAAATGAAAGAAGCATAACTAAGAAACAACTAGGAACACCTTTTGGCAAATAGGAAAAATAGCTGAAGGAAGTGAGGCTATAGACTCAACCACAAATGAAGATAATGGATGTGACATTTGCATATATGACCATCCAAAGGGTCATTGCCCGATCTTGTTGCATCTACATGAGTATTGGATAGGGGCATTAAATTCAAAGTTTGTAGAGAAGCATATGCCCAGGAGATTTCCTTTGTCACACAGTAATGATAGACAATCCCACAATCAATAGTACTATCCTAGGGGGACTTATTACCAGCCTTAACACAGCCATAAACTATAGTGTCAACACCCACAGTCATGGGGAAGGCCACCACCATATCAACCCTACCCTTCCTATTAGTTGAACCTGTACAAATATTACATTCACCAGTCTATTTCCCTGAATAGTTCCACTTCCTCTACCTCAAATCACTACGACCACTCTCCCAAATATCATCATCCTACAACATCTTTTATGAGATCACCACCTCACACCTCTCACCCTACATCATATCCTCAATATTCTCATACTCATCTCCATCATATGTTACCTCCAACAACATAGGAAGGTTCAGCATCACAACATCAACAAATGAATGCCACTTATGCTATGAATGTGCATAAACATGTTGATACTGGTAGGTCCCCACTGCAAACTTGAAAATGTCCCTTCTTTAGGAAAGGTTGTAGGTAGAAGCAAAGCACTCATGGACCAACCACATCATCTGAACTAGCACAGTGCCAATCTGATGCAATGCCTTCCTTTTCAAAACCACTATATCCTAATCATATGCAAAAGCCAATAGCCATTACCACTTCAACACAAGACATAAATAATAAACCTATTATTGTAGAGAGACATAAGAATCCATGCATCACTAATAATGATAAAGGATGTAGTTTTGGACCAGAAGTTTGAAATATTAACACAACCCCTATACCAACCCACCATAAAGTTTAGAAGTAAGTGTGTGAGCAAAAGCCAATCTACGTAGTAGCCACTAAATCAAAAGACACCCAATGGCTTGAAAATGAGAATATAAAACTGTTTCAAAGATGCATGGAAGTAACTGATTTGCTTATTTGTTCTAGAATTTTCTGATTCTTCATATTTTTTCATTTCTTAATATTTTTCTCCTTTCTTTAGTCATTATTTTTATGTTTTATGAATGTATTTTATGTTTTTTTAATAATATTGCCAAGTCATGATGCAAAAGTCAATGCTCTGTGTTGGGTTTTTGTGCTATGCTATCAAGATGATTAGGTAAATAATTGTGTAAAGTAATGAGACCACCTCATCAATCTCTCTAGTTCTTTGAATGAAAGGTCTTTTTCATGGAAACAATTTGGTTCTTCTTTTATGAAACTAAAATTCATCAATGATCATTGTACGTTGAAGAAAGAGGGAACAACCAAGTGGGATGGCAAAGGGTGTGATCTCAAGGGGACTTGTTGGATTCTTTTCTTAACTTCCTTCCTCTTGTCCTCTATCGAACAATAAGAAGGAAGCCGTATCTTTGCATGGTGTGGTTTCCATAAAAAAATAAAATCACAAAGCACAAAACAAAAAATAAAAAAAAGGGAAAAAGACAAAAATAAAAAAAAAACAATAATGGGAATTCAAAGCAGATTTCTTAGACACAATAATGGACTACAAGCACTAGTTATGGGGCTGGAAAGACATGTTACTTGTGCCTGAAGGTACCCCTCTAACTAAGGCCCTTCCTTCTTTCTTCTTTTTTCTTCTCTTTTTAGAGTGATGATTGTTCTTTAAGGTGGTTGTGGACTCATGGTGGTTGATAGGATGGAACACATTGATGTGAGGTCATTGTTCATGATATGGACTTGGTCTGAACTTGGATGGACAGGTATCTTGATCATTTTAATTACACTTGTGACAAGAACCTATTGTGGACATGGTCAAGTAACTTACATCCTAATCTCTACAATCCCTTCTCATTTCATTATTCACCTCACTACTACATGTGATTATAAGCCTTTTGATTTTGTGTAGTATAGTGCAACATCCTAACCATAGCAATTGTGTGTTGTTTCGAACAAAGGCATGATCTACATTTAACTTCTCGAGTGCCCATGGATTTCTACAAAGGTGGTTATGTAAGGGCATTATGGTAGGAGCCTATTTTGGGGAGGATCCACTTGCAGCATAACTTTTGTTAATCATGGCTTTGAACTAACCTTCACATCTTATAGAACATTAGTGATAGTTTCTCTGAATTTATGCATGATTGTTGGGACTACTTCTCATTTGTTTCATTAATTTTTTTTACTTTTCTATTTTCATATCCATTAATATTTCTTGGCCATCTTCCAAATTAGACCTTTGGTTTTAATTATTTGAAAATTCATGTGCTTCCAGAGTTATGCTTATTAGTCACGAGGGTTAGGGATGTTTGCTTTGAAATTTTTCTCGCATCCTATTTTTGAACATCATGGTAACTAATAGTAATTGATCAAAATAATGTGAACTTGATGAGTTTAGTTACCTCATAGTCTTGGGCATAGCATGCTGTAACCACCTTGTGCTTAAACAAAAACTAAGGGATCCAAAAAAAGGTTAGTTATTAAGGAAAATTTACCAAAACTAATGTTGATCCTTTGGTGACTATAGGTGATGCTAACAGAAATTCCTAAGGAAGAAGGTCTTTTGCTAGGCATGAAAATGAAGCCAAGGGGATGACAACAAAGGATATGCCCATGGACAAATCATAGCACATACAAGATAATAGCTCAAACTTCGCATGTTTGCTAGATCCATGGGGTGATGAGAAGAAATTTTAGTTCATCCTTCAAGAATGTTTTGCATAACCAGAGAAGCATTAACATAAAAATCAAGATTAAAATTTTGCCACCGCTAGCGAGAACAAGAAAAATCATCTTCAGTGGATTTTTGAAGACTTCTATAAATTTTGTAATCTTTAATGTTTGTCCAGTATTTTTGCCACTCTACCATTTTGTATTCATCCACTCAAATAAAATTTTGTAATGCGATACTCAGAGTTAGTTAGTAGTTTGCATGTTAGTCAATAATCCCATACCTTCCCAATATTATGTAAGGGACTTGTTCCTCCTATTGTTCACTTGAGGACGGGTTTCATTCAGTCATTGAGGTATGATGAACTATGTTTTGCTTGGCTTCGATATTAGGTATCCAATATTGGATACCCAATATCGAGGCTTGGAAGTGATGTTTAATATCCAATATTGTGGCATGCATGTTGGCCTATAAATATAGTGCTTGGGCACATGGTTTGCATATAGTTTTTAGTTAGTTTTTACATAGAGTAACGAAGTTGTTATAGTTTAGTCATTTTAGAGTTAGAATATTTTTGAGTTCCCATAGTAGAAGTTTGAGTGTGTATGGACCTTTATTCAAGCACTAATCTACCTGAGCATAGTAGTGTGATGGGAATAAAGATGAGCCCTTTTGATAAACCTTACAGCATTGAGAATAGATTAATGTTTCTTTCAATGCATTTATTATGCATGCTCTTTACTTTAATGCATGTTAATTGAGCAATTAATTTCAATTGTTAATGAACACAAACACAACCACTTTGAGCATACATGTAGCACTTGGTAACCCAGCAGTGCTACATGCATTTAGAATGTGTTTAGGGAGTGGAAATGAGTACTTGTGTTAGGCTAGCTAAGTAGTAGATTAATTAGATATTAAATTCTTCTACCTTTCATTCTTATTCTAGGTTATTAAACTTATAAAATATAAAATAATAAAAATCATATGCCTCACTCTGGACTAAACCATATGTGACAAAGCTACCGCTAGTCCAAGTGGGAAGACAAGGAATTATGATCAAGGCATAGCAATCTAGATGCCACAACTAGTCCCATCCATGGAATTTGACCAGATCATGCATGAACACTTGTAATTTGTATGGTTCGATGTAGGGGTACCTCACTGCTCATCACTTCTACATGCCTTTGTAAGTGATTATATAGCGGCTGCCATGTTGGCTCAAGAGAGTTGATTAGGAAGAATGCCCCATCACTTATATGTCTGATCCACTTAAAGATGCTAAGTTGAGATACTCTCCCATAGAAAAATAACTATATGTAGTAGTTAAAGCTTTAAAAAAGTTTTGATTTTACCTTTTAAAGCAAAATATTTTCATAATCATTCAAGATCTCACTATTGTTGCTCTAACAAAGCTCTAAGATCATTTAGACAAAAGAGAACAATGGGTTATGAAGTTGTAAGAATATGACATTCAATGGAAGGTAGCCAAACTAGTAAAAGGAACTTATTTAATGACAAATGAATAAGTTTCTCAAATAAAAAATTTGTTCAACACAAAGCACACACTAGATCTAAAGTGGTTTCCCAACTTGGGTAGTCCACACTTGCAGGGTAGTTCACTTGCACACTTCTTGACTTTGTTTTTTTAAAAAGTGGTTTTAAGGGTACCACACCCTATACAAGCTCTAAGCTCTACTCTAGAGTGATTTGACACAACAAATCCACTCAACTCTGTAAGGTCTTGACAAGCTTAGAATGTGATTTCTAGGATAACTTTTACAACTTGAGCTCCACTCCAGAGTGTTGTAGCACTACACCAACACTCAATCCTACAGGATCCCAACAAGCTCAAGAACGATGCCTTCCAACAAGAAGCACATCAACCTTGTAGGGAAACAAGAAGAAAAATAAAAATTACAAGGAAAGAATGCAACTAATTTTTTGGTCCTTGTACTTTGAGGTACAACACAATTGACCACTTACAATAGTACAAAAGATAGTATAATGAGGTACAAAAATAATAAAATAATGTATACAATGATTTCTTGATGTAGACACTTGATTGCATAGAAAAATTGCACATTTCCCAAGATAATGAAGTATTCTTATAGCTTAGATGTTTCCAAAATCACATTGGAATTCATGCAATGGCTATCTAATGGTTAGTGGAGACATCTTCTTTGAGATTGAGATGTCTCTCTACATCAGACTTCCATTCAGGAGAGATGTCTCTTCTTCATGGGAGACATCTCTAAGAAGATGTCTTCTTTACAAAGGATATGTCTACTATTTCTAAGAGACATCTTCTTTTGAGCATCCATCATCTTGACCAAGACATCTTCTTCATCAAGGAGACGTTTTCACTTGATAGGAGATGTCTTCTATTTGTGAGAAATGTCTTCTCTGCATTTAATCTTTCAATTCTAAGGCTTCTTCTTAATCACTGAAGCATCTTCTTTGAGATTTGAAATCTTTATTACTTGTCCATGCTCTTTTGAGTCTTTGAATTCCAACATACTTATCCATGCTTCTTTAAGACCTTGTAGATGTCTGATGAGACACGATTAGCACAAGCCGCGATATCGCATCCCATGTGATATCGCGTACACGATATCACATCCTTCCCTGCGATATCGCGTACGCGATATCACGGTCTGCCGCCATATCTATAAATAAGAGGTGGCACTCCCCTCATTTCATAGTTAGAGTCAGAAGTAGCAAAGCTCTGGCGGATTGATCACCCCAGAGATAGAATATTTTCCATGTGCCCGTAGTAGGAGTCCCTCAAGTGAACGGCTCTTTATTCAAGCAGCTTTGTACTTGAACGCAAGTTGTGTACGACAATAAAGATGAACTTTGTGGATAAACCTTGTAGTGCATGGATAGGTTTATTTAATGTTATTACTGCTTTCCTAGTAACGCGGCATGAGTATGACTTGGTTATGAGCGTTGACGAACGTGTATGGCTAGCCAAGGAATCGGCTACTCATCACGATTAGTTTCTCTCACCATTTCCTCCTAGAGCATGGGACAAGTACGACTTGATTACGAGCATCTCCAGATGTGTACGGCTAGTCAAGGAATCGGCTGCTTGTCACACTTAGGTTAGTTAAGTGCCTCAATACGACCGCTTCAAGCACGTGCGTTACGTGTGGTAATCCCAGTAATGATTAGCGTTTGGTAGTAACAGTTGCATAGTTCAGGGTGTGTACGGCAAGTGGGAACGAATGCTGATGCTAGGACTTAGTGTTGTAGTTAGAGTTAGTTTTAGTTTCTCAACCCTTCATCGTTTAGCATAGGAGATAAACCGAAAAATACCAAAAAAATCATATACCTCAGACTTGCTTAACCATACACCGTGACACATACAAGCAAGCTTGGGAAGGCAATGAACGATTAACCCCAAGCGTTCCTTGTGGCGTTTAGGCATTTAGTCTGCAGAGTTCGACCGGATCGCACGTGCTACGCTCATTTCGTATGGTTGAGTGTAGGGGTACCTCGACACTCATCAATGTCCTTCTTTGAGCTCTCCTTTCATCTTAACCGATGTTCTTGTCCTATAGACACAACAACCACACAAACATCCTTGTTCTCCATTTTTCTTAAGGATTTGACATACCAAAACGTCAATAATCTCCTCCTTTTTGGTGATGTTCAAAACTTGAGAAAATGAGTTAGTTGTATTCAAATCATCAAGTTTAGTAGTGCAGTATATTCCATAAAGTACAGACAATATCAAACATCTTAATTAAATTAACTCTCCTCCTTTTTGAACATCATAGAAAAGGAGTGAAGATGGAGTCACAAACTTCCATAAGGAACACATGAGACTTAAACATTGTACCAAGGAAGAGTACTCAATAAAAACATATTGCTTGGCATTGATTATATAGGGATGATGATAATAATGAAGAGCTGCCTCTTATCTATCCAAGAAGATAAAAATAATGAGTCATAATTGAGTCAAACCTAATTTATTTCCATGAGAGTTGAAAACTAAGAGACTGAAGTCCAAAGATTGAGCTTTTTAGAGTCATGTAATCTATCTTTTAAACCAATAAACATAGATACAAATATCTTATGATTCTATAATCATCAAAATTTCTCCTTCTCTTGTAACATCAACACAGAAATAAGATTTAACAATTTCATGACAAGTAAGTGAAAACATGCATATTCAACTTTTAAGACAAAACAACACATCTTATCATGCTAAAAATATTAAAAGATCAAACTCAACCAACTATCTTTTTACCCAAACAAAATTGATAAACTAGTATATGATAATCATGTTGAAAGCAAAAATAGCATATTTATACCTCATTTCTTACTACTAGAGATCATGAACACATGTTTTAGTTACTATCTTCCATTTGAACACTTGAGATCTCTAAGATGAGAACTTCTCAACTCATATTTGCAAAAAGGGCTTTAGGTACTTAAAAAAGATATATTCTCAAAATGCTTATTAATAAATATATCTTGCAAGTAAGGTTATATAACCTATAAATATTAGGATTTTTCATAATAAAAGTTCATCTTTAGATAAGGAGTTAATGAATGTCCTCTTTTACACATTACCAAATGAACATGCTCTCCCTAGCTCATTTTTAGCTAAGGGAGAGTTGAAATGTGAAGTTTTGCTACTTGAGTGCTTTTGGTAAAAGCCTCAAGAACCTTCCCCTACATTGGTGGCCTCTTGGATGATAATCGATGATTAGGTACAAGCTCCCCCTGCATATTTTCATATTCTAACACTTCCTTTGGGTCCTCTTGGATCAACTAGATCTTTTTTCATCAAAGTGCTATTCCTGAAAATCAATGTTAAGATTAACTGTGGAGACTAGAGTCTCCTATAAATAGTACTGATAGTTCCTCTAGAAACATTCCTTCAAAGGATTCATGATTTTCATCAAAGAAACCAATTCAAAATCTTAAATATTCCAAAAGAAATAAGCTTTGATGTCTTAGGAAAGCACAATAAACAATGAATAGTTCATGACAAGAGTTTTAGACCATGAATTACATGCAAAGGTTAAGGCTAAAAAAAAAAAAGATAAGTACCCAGAAGATGACTTACGATAAATTCATTACAAGTGCCACATCACAAACTTTCATAAACCCAATTACAACATGCCCATATGAATATAAAAGATACAATAAACAATTACTTTAAAAACATTCTCCTATAAGAGCTAATCTTGAGTTAACATAGCACATATCAAAAATAATTTACACTTTCCAAATTAAATACTGATACAAAATTTTGCAAACAAGGAAATAGAATTTTACCTTGACTTACCTTACTTGCAATTGAGAGGAAGAGGACTAATGAAGTTTGATATGAGGTTCTCTATCATGAAGTATCTCTTTACATTTTGTTTCTTTTTCATTAGTCCTTTGGTTTGTCAACCAGACATGTTTATATTCTTTATGAGGGAAGTAATTTTTGGCACCTTCTATGTTATCCATTTTTTCAGATTTCAACTCATTATTATTTTTAGCTATTGTTTCCTACAAAAAAACCTTACTAGAAACCTTTTGGCCAAACCAAGCATTAATTTTATTTCGATTAACATGAGGATAATCTAATAATTGTTTACTTCCATAATTGTTACAAACAACGAAGGTATTCTCCTCATGTAGATTATCAAACCTAATTGTGCTGGTGTTTGAGCTTGAGCTTGAGCTTGTATCCTCTTGTGTGACATTTTCTTCATCTTCATTTCTAAGCTATCTTTCATGTGTCTCTCCTTATTGAAAATATTAAAGTCAAGAAATGGAATAATTGAAAAAGCTAAATTTGCTTACATGGAGGTAAAGGATGATGTTGAAGATGTAGTTATGTTGAAGAAGGCCATGAGCCAAACAATTCTGGTTGTGCAAGATTACTTTAATGAATGTTTAATGAATAGTTGTGAATTTTAAGAATACATTGCATGAGGTAACAAGGTATCACTACACAATGATAAGACTCTAATTTTTGACAAATCTAGTGTTGAGAATAGGATTGATTATATTTTGAGTGAAAGAATGCCTCTTTCAAATAGAAGCTATTTCAACAAAGAGCTTTCGAATGTTCATAAATTTGTGTTAAGATGAGATTTTCCCAAGTTGGCATACTACATTAACAACCACATCAACTTCCAAAGGTAGCTCGTAAGGGTGATTACTAACTTGATGAAATCATTCCACCACATCAACATGTGCCATGATAGCGTAACATCAACACAACATTAGCACAGTGCCATATCATCACCACATGTCAACACCCTACTATATTAGTATTTAGAAATCGTTCACAAGGCCATATTCCAGCCTCATCAAAGGAAAACTGGGGCTTGATTCATTGAATCAAATCATTAAAAATCGTGTTTTTATAAGAAGTTACTCCGTAGTTAGAAATTATATAGCTTTAAAACTAAATTCAATGAACCACGCTCACTTAGGAAAATGTGGTTATCATTAAAGAAGCTTAAAATATGGAGGATTTGTAGGATAGTTATCCAACGTCCCATGTAAACATGACATTTAGAAACTATAGCTTTTAATTTCTATGGTAGTTTTAACTAAATTCCCATAGTGGTTGTAACTAACTTTAATTTCCCATGATGTTTGTAAATACCAAGAAGCCACTATAAAAAGAGCTTCAAGGGTAGAATGTAAAAAAGGGGGGACAAGGAAATTAAAAAGATATATTGAAGATTACTTGTAAGAATGGCTTGCTAATTGCAACATTAGTTCAACTACTTTGTTTAAACCCTATGAGTTATTTTTCTTATCATTTTGTCTTAGTTGCTTTGCTAATAGTCTAGATAAAATTGTGCTTGGCATTTAATTTTTGGATTTTCTGATTTCTCTTATAGCTTTATTTCTTGTAGTTCTAGACTTCTATTTGTTAGCCATGTAAGAGCTTATACTTTTCTTTGAAAAGCATTTTGAGGAATTTAATAGTAATATATTTATGAAATTGCATATTTGAGTCTAGAGGGCTTATAAAATCTTTGATATTTTGAATTGACTTAAAATAGCTTTAATTTTAAAGTTTTCTCTCATGTCCAATCTTGAAATTGTTAAATCTTTTCTATTAGCTCTATTATTTTTAGTCCTTGACATCTATTACCTAGCCATATAATAGTTTATATTTTACTTTTACAAAGCATTTTGGATAGTTTACTAGAAGATTCTTTTATAAAATTGCTTGTTGAGACCACATGGTTTGGACAATTTCTAACACCTTAGGTTGAATTAAAATAGCTTTTTTTCTTGATGTTTTCCCTCATGTTCATTATATCTTGCTTCAATGTTTGATATTCCACACAAATCTACTTTATCTCTTCCTCTCTTTTAAAATCCATTAAATCTTGTTCTATTTCTATTTTTCTTACAAACCTTTCTCTCTTGGGAAATCTAAGAGTATATTTCTATAGAATTGTGCTTAAGCATTTTGATGAAATTTTATTTGTTTCAAGCAACATACTATAGAGACTGTATAGACTAAGTGACTTGACAAAATAGGAACCTTTAATGACTCGTAGTATTCAACTAGGTTATTTGAATTTCTGTTGTAATAGTTAGTTACAGTTTTATACTCAAACCTAATCATTTCAACATTCATAATACCAAATATACATTTACACTTGGTTCAATCTATTACCTTTGAATTTATTCGAAGGTATAAGGGCCTTGGTGTTTCTAGAGGCCAGTAAACACCTAAACTCAAGTTTAAAGAAATACCTTCATTTTTTGTGATCTTGGTCACAAGATTGAATTTAATGTTGATGATTGCAAATGCGAACAAACCATCATCTTTTGTACCTACGTAACTTCTTGAGTTTTGTGGGTATTCTCATTGATCTCTCACCTTTCCTAATGTCAACTATTAATAGGAAGAATGTATTTGCATGTTGTGATTCCCATTAAAAAAAACATGGAAATTTAAAGCATACCCCTTAGACAAAATAATGGGCTACAAGAATTGGTTATGGGGTTGGAAAGACATGTTATCCATGTCTGAAGGCATCCCTCTAACTAAGGCCCTTTCTAACTTCCTACTTCTCTTTTCTTCTCTCTTTGGAATGGTGGATGGTTTTTGGGAGTGATCATGAACTTTGGAGGTTAAATGGTCTAACTATGCTAATGCAAAGTCACTAGACATGGATGGATTTGGTTCTAGTTAATGATGGGACAATATTGGATCAAATTAACCACACGTTCTGGTAGGACTTCATCTGACTAGGATGCAAGACTTCATTATCACTCTATTAATCTCTTCCATCATTCAATTCTTGACATCCACCATCTCAGTGCCTTCTATCATGAATAATTAATGTTTTTCTTTTGGTATGTCCTAATTCTTTGATGATTTCTTGGGTGGATTCAATTTTTAATGATCCATGACCATTAATCATTCTTGGTGCCTACGAACTCCTAGGTATGAGAGCATGCAAGGGCATTAATGGCATGAGCCTGCTATGGGAAGTATCCACTTGCATACTCTTTGGTTTGATTCCATTAAACTTCTCGTCCCTTAGTTATTTTGCATTCAATTCCATTATTCTATATAAGAAACATCCAGTTTTACACTCACTGGCATATGTAATTTTCTCCATATCTCCTTTCCTAAACCAATCTCATATCCTCTTCCATGATTTGTCATCATTCTAGGCTTTTCTGACTTTCTTTAGACTTTAATTTCATCTCAAAAATATTCCCCAACACTTACTTTTTATATGTGAAAAATTGTTGCAAATGTCTACATCGACGCATCCTTGTTGACGCATTACAAAAAACCTATAAATACACATCAACAATTAGCAATTTTTCACATTTTTATCTAAACACACAAGAAGTTTTGCCATTTTCAGAGCCCAAAGACCTTATGAGCATCATAAGTTCCATACTACTTGTTTAATTCACCTTGTTTTTTGCTTCCCTATCTACCAAAGGTAAGATTTATGTTGTGGGGACCACAAACCTTTAGTTTATTATGAATTTTTTTTGAAAAATCTTCTAACTTCCAAAGATTTAATTATTAAAATAATATTAAAACTCGCATTTGCATCAAGTTAAACCTCATAAACAAACTCTGGTAGCTAATGAATAAAATAATAAACCAACTATGCTCACAAATGAATGTAAGTGTAACTTAATCAAATGAGAGAGGTATAAAAAAAAGAACTAAAGGTTATGCATTAATTGCTAATCCTTGGTTATGTTTGTGATCACAGATGGCACCAAAGAGGGAAGCACTAGTAGGAGGACCATCACAACCAAGGGAGAAGTGACCACAAGGAAGAAGGGACCGACAACAACCATAGAAGCCTAAAGAACAGGAAGCTGAAGCAACTCATGCAATAGGACCCCTTTAGGAGGATCTCAAAGAGAAATTTGTTCAGTAGATTTCCATTGTTGAAACTAGCCAATTAAGGCAAGATGAGGTGTCAAAGCCAAAGCTTAATTTGGAGGTCACATTAACAGAGGTCTGCCTTGAAAAGATTTGAACAAAGGAGGTCCAAAGTTTGGTTCTCCAAGAACTCAACTTTGGATCCTTCTTAGAACTAGCACTTGAGGAAGTCTGCACACAATTGTAGGGGTCTCCCATGTGACTAGTAGTGTTTGGAAAATTCAATTGCTAGAAAATTCAGAATCCCAGGTAGCAACAACCTAACCTTGAATCCCAAGGATCTTTGAAAACAGGATCCAAGGTACCCTGGACAATCTTGTTGGTCACCCAAAGACTTACAAAATGTAAATAAGAAAATAAAATTGTAGATTTGAACAAAAAAAAAATTATCATAGGATTAAACTTGAAAATAAATATGCATTACAAAGGAACTAAAAATTTTATTGAATAAAAGTGTAAAGTTGAACGAGTACAAGTGTGTCCCTAGATGCACAATGATTTGCTCGAATGGTTATTGAAGTCTAGTGAAACTAGTAGGTTATGTTCTATAGTTGATTGCATGATCAAGGTGCTTCCAAGCTCCAACTTCCAAACCTCCTCGTTGGTTCTTGAGATTAAAGCTACTACATTGGTTGAAAAAATGGTAAAAAATGCTTAATGTTTTGCTACTAGGCATTACATTGAAAGTCTTCAATGCTCAGCCAATTGCTAATTTGCTAAAAGGTCCTTTCAAAGTATTGGATTCTGGTTTAAATAAATTGTTGGTGTTCAATTTGTTGCTACAAATTATTTTCCATGATTGCTAAAAGATTAAAATCATGTGTAGGTGTTGTAGGTTGTAATTCCTAGTGTAGTTGACCATTTATTGCAAGTTTTGATACACCAAAGGCATCAAAATCCATCTGCATACTAAAAATAGTAAATGGATTTTGATGACTATGCTAGCTTCACCTCAACTATGCTAGCCTATGTAAATATTGCTAGGAATTGTTATAACTACGTTGGCCATTATTGGGAAAGTGTAAAATCTAACAACTCCAACGTTGACCTTGCAACATCTATGTTAGATTTTGTGGTAACTATGCTAGGTTTTGTTGAAAAATGAAAAATCCAACACCATTAGGCTCCTCCCTTTGCACGTTTGGAGCTATTGGTTTGTCTTTTTGGGCTTCGTCGGTCCTTTGACTTCTTGGCAATTTCATTCTCCATTTTTCCTTTTTTGTTCTTTTTTTTTTGGGTAAAACCTTCATTGGGTTTCATTGTCATAGCTAGATATGATTTGGTTCTCCCATTGAATGAGATGTATTACATTCAATAGACTTGAAGGTGAAGCATGAAAAAGGAGCTGTCACATGGCCATAATGCATGAATGTCAAACATAGTTCATCATTGTCGTTCATGGTGAGGAAGGTCGTAATCAGGCTACGAGGTTGGGCTCAAGGAGTGGTAATGACAATGATGTGAAACAAGCACTCTTGATATGATAGGATCAGCTAACAAAATTTTATGTATCACAGTTGCATGGTAACTTGCTGTAGTAATGAGTTGCACCTTCGCGATGACATCTTAAGCTTCATCTTGTGGGCACAACTCCAAGAGCAAAATAAAACAAGACAAAGAAAATATGTTGTTACAATATGATGTATAGGGCCACACTAGATAACTAGCACACCAGGTCACAATGGATCATCATTGTTGTAGCATAGAGGAATCTGTATAATGTGCATCAGATTTACAATGCTTTGTAGTTCATTCATTTTGCCAAACAAGGAGAGAGAGAGAGAGAGAGAGAGAGAGAGAGAGAGAGA